>JARYGA010049137.1:0-47569 GCA_030545235.1 Helianthus tuberosus | reverse complement strand
CGGCATGAACCGTACACACCCCGGCGATAACAAAAGAACTTCATATCAATAATACTAACCTGCCAGTAATTGCTTTCAAAGTTCTGTCGAAGAGAGATAGAGAGAAGGGGCGTGCAAGTTTTGGTGCAAGAAAATAAAATTTTGGGCAATAAAAAATAAAAGTAAAAACTTGTGAGGTGATGAACAAACACCAATAATTACTAAATTTGGATGGCGCTTTTGTAACCATTAGTTATTTATCAGTTTGCATCAAGACCTGAATTTGTTATCCATTTCTTAATCCAACCATATTATTCGTTTTTACCAAGTAAACACATGTTCAAATATTATTGTGGATAATTTAATATCCGTTTTCTTCTCGAAATGGCGAGCCCAATTATTTTGGATAATTTAATAATAGTAACCCAGGAATTTTTCAAACAAACACACTCACATTTTTTCAACATCTTTTAAACCTAATTAATTATGATTTTGTAATTGTTTAAAAAGCTTTAAATAAGAAAAGTGAATGCAACATATGTAACCTTTGATTGCTGTTTAAATTGTGTTTCATTTTCATGGGGAAGGAGCACTCTACGGTAAGTACCTTAGCCCTGACCAACCATCATTCGATACATCAAAAAGTACACCAAGTACTCATTAACCAGTAAGTGGTACCCTACTCACAAACTTTTTTTTATTTAAATAAATTCTCAAGATTAAATATTATTAAAACCTAAATTTTAACATTGAATAAAAATGAACATAGAAACTTAAAACATTACATATCATTAAAACTTAAAACTTAATACCTTACATCAAAATAAAACATAACACTTAAAACATTTCGTAACATAAAACCTAAAAACTTAAAACTTGAACATAAGTCGAAATAATGTGTCACGCCGCTATGTGGTTAAAATACTCGCCGTAGTGGTGTTTGTAGTCAATAAGTGTCACTTGAATAGCTTCCACCTCCAAGAGCTCGTTGTGGGGATTTGACCTATTCAAGAACCTACCATGAAATCTTGTAAAAGATCAACACGAAATTTGAATCTATTTGATCCACGGTTCGGTTAGTCTCACCAATGTGGACACAAAATTGGCGGTGAACCCGGTTCCAAAAAGTGGTCCTTCGACTAAGAGATGTGGGTTGGTGGTGGATAACGACATACGACAACGCCAACGCGATGTCTTCCTCTTCAGTCCACGGGAGTGACATATTTGAAGATGAGGGTTTTGTGAATGAGAAAGATAGAAGAGGTTTGGATATATGAAAATATAAAAATAGCGAGAGTTTTGTGGTTTGAGTACATAGTATGGTTGGTTAAATAGAGAAGGGGAGTAAAATATTTAAATTTGGATTTTTTTAAAATACCAAACGGTCAAAAATATTTGACAACCGTCAAATATTCCTCGATCCTCGCAACTGTCGCACAACTTTCTCTACTAGCTAACCTGCCCGTGGCGGCAGTGTGCTGACATAGGTTAGAACCCGATTTCGTCTACCCGGTTGGTGCCCCGTCCCCCTTACATTGAACAAAATGAAACAATTATGATTTTTTTTTATTGTTTAGTAAATGTGTTTTCTTCATAGTTTCCTTTTTTTTCTAGATTGAACTTGAAAAAATAAAATAATCTTTAGATAGTAATTCGTTGTGTACTTTTTACGTAGTTTAAAAAATTGTTTTTCAAAAAATACTACTCATATTACATAAATACTTTTTGTAACTTTTTTCTGTACATTCAGTGTAACTTTTTACGTTAGGCAAGTCTGTGTATGTATATATATATATATTTTTTTTTTTAATAATTAGATTTTTTTTTTTTTTGAACGGTGACTTTCTTATGAGTGACCCATTGTCACTGAACCCCGTCGAAGACGGTATTCCCCAGCCAAGATCTGCCGACGATGTTCTATCGGGCCCCGTACGGTATCAGACTTGGATGGCGTTCCCCCGGAAACCGTACTGCCTCCACACGAGTTGCCTCGCTGGAGTAACAGCCGGGTGAAAACCGGGGTGACGCTCAGGATCAAACCCCCCTCGGTGGGTTAGTCACCATCATTGCGCACGGGTGTCCTACCCCCTTTCGCCACAAGCGGGAATCGAACCGGTGACCTCTAGGAGACCAAACCGGCCCTCAACCAACTGGGCTATGAAGGCAGGACTTTTTTTAATAATTAGATGATCATGAAAAGCGTACACACACTATTTCTTGTTAAAACATAAATGCACTTTTCTTATTTTCAAAAAGTGTGATTGTTGATTTGGATACAGTTTTTCAACAGTAAGGAGCTGTTTGGTAGCCTCTTATCAACTCATAATTTCATTCATGATTCAATATTGATTACAAAGAGGTTTATATATATTCTACTAGTTACAATAATAACCCTCTAACTTATGACAATTAAATATTTGGCTTAACATTCCCCCGCAAGTTGAGGGCGGGTAACAACTTGCAACATGGATCTTAAAAATTCAAATCTTTGAGTTGATAACGGCTTCGTGAAGATGTCGGCAATTTGATCATCTGTTTTAATAAATTGAACCTTCAGATTTCCTTGGCTGACTTGTTCACGAACAAAATGGAAATCTACCTCCACATGTTTAGTTCTAGCATGAAACACCGGGTTTGCTGAGAGATACGTAGCTCCAAGATTATCACACCAAAGAGTGGGTTTATTCAACTTAACTACTAGTTCTTGTAGAAGAGACTTTAACCAGATTAGTTCAGCAACTGTATCAGCAATAGCCTTGTATTCGGATTCAGTAGACGACCTAGAGATAGTTTTCTGCTTACGAGCTGACCGTGATACTAAGTTCAAACCCAAGAAGATAGCATAGCCCCCCGTGGATCAACGGTCGACCAGGCAACCAGCCCAATCAGAATCCGAATATGTTGTAATAGGAACCAACCGCTCACCCCAATGTGAATCAGCAAAGGCATGTAATGTAGACGTTGAGTTTGATGTAAAACGAAGGCCCAGTTGAGACGTTCCCTTAAGATAGCGAATTATACGTTTGACAGCCGTCCAATGAGATTCGTGAGGTTCATGCATGAACTGACATACCTTGTTGACTGCGTAGGCAATGTCGGGCCTAGATAAAGTGGCATACTGAAGTGCTCCAACACAATGGCGATATCTTGTGGGATCGGACATAAGTGGGTCGTCCTTGGTTATCGTATCTGTTTTAGCATTTGTAGGTGTTGCAAGCGGTTTCGATTCTTTTAACCCGGCTCTATCAATAAGTTCCTGAATATACTTTCGTTGAGATAGGATAAGACCCGAAGAGGTGTGGAGAACTTCAATACCAAGAAAGTAAGTAAGACGACCCATGTCAGTGAGAGATACCTGCTGACCAAGTGAGGCAATATTGCGATTAACTGTGTTGGGATCGTTGCCCGTAATAATGATGTCGTCCACGTAAACTAGTAGGTAAACCTGTTTACCCGAGCGGTTAAGGATAAATAATGATGGATCAATTTTGGAACCATGAAAACCAAGATGCTGTAAGACGTTTGAGAGTTTGGTGAACCATGCCCTAGGCGACTGTTTTAAGCCATAAAGAGATTTGTGCAGCTTGCAAACATGATTAGGGTGTTTAGGATCCTCGAAGCCCGGTGGTTGACGCATGTAGACCGTTTCATGTAGATCACCGTGTAAAAACGCATTTTGCACATCAAGTTGTTTGAGAGACCAATTGTTAGAGACGGCAAGAGAAAGAACCGTGCGGATGGTGGCTGGTTTGACCACAGGGCTGAACGTCTCATGATAATCAATGCCAGACTGCTGTAAAAAAACCCTTTGCTACCAATCGAGCCTTGTGTCTAGTCAGGTTCCCATGCTGATCAGTTTTCAACCTGTAAACCCACTTGCAATCAATAACATTAGAATTTGGAACCGGAGGAACTAACGACCGTGTTCCGTTTCTGTGTAGTGCGTGCAACTCAGCTGTCATGGCTTGACGCCACTCCGCGGATTCATTGGCAACAGTAAAGGAAGTCGGTTCAGAAGGAACGGTAGCGGTGGTGGCGATATTGGCTGAAGGGTCAAAAAATTTTCGGGGTTTAGGATGTGGCCGAAGGTGAGGAGGTCGGTAACGGGGCGTGGTTGGTTGCGAAGGAGAGGCAGTAGGTTGGGTGGTGTTTGTCTGAGGAATAGGGGCTGTTTGGACAGGTTCGGAAATAGGAGGGGTGGGTGGCGATGGTTCGGTTGTAGGAATGGATGGGTTATCGAAAATGGTTAATGGCAGATCAGGAATTATAGAAAATGAAGTAGCGGGTGTGGAGGATGAGGGAGGGTCGATGGAGGGTTCAGTAAGGGAGGGAAAAACATGCTCGTTAAATCGGACATGGCGAGCAATGTAGATTCGGTGAGTAGTTTGATCAAGGCATTGATATCCATGATGAGACGGGCTATAACCGAGAAATATACAAGGAGTAGAACGAAAATCAATTTTGTGTTGGTTATATGGACGTAAATAAGGAAAACAGAGACATCCAAATACTCGAAGAAATGAGTAATCGGGAGGACGTTGGAAAACAAGTTGATATGGGGATTTGTTTGAGGAAAGACGAGAAGGTAGACGATTGATGAGGTAGACGGCGGTTTGAAAAGCGAATGACCAAAAAGTTTGAGGTAGTTTGGATTGGGCTAGTTAGGTGAGACCGGTTTCCACGACGTGGCGGTGGCGACGCTCGACAATGCCATTCTGTTCACTCGTATGAGGACATGAGCGACGATGTAAAATGCCATGGGATGTAAAAAACTGAGTAAGGTTCCGAAACTCGCCACCCCAATCAGTTTGAACACTTTTTAGTTTGGTGTTAAATTGGTGTTCAACTAGGCGAACGAAATTTGTAAAGGTGTTAAAGACGTCGGATTTTTGCATGAGCGGGAAATACCACATATAGCGGGTATGATGGTCAACACATAACAAAAAATAACGATAACCATCAAAGGACGTGGTAGTATGGCCCCAAACATCACAATAAACCAAATCAAGTATGTTTTTACTACGAAAAGATGAAATAGGCAAAGTAAGTTTGGACATTTTTCCCAATTGACAAGAAGTACACAAAGATGAACAAAGTTTCTCAGAAACAGGTAAAGAAAATGTTTTAACAATATGTTGAAAAACTCGAAAGTGAGGATGCCCAAGTCGTTGATGCCACATAGTAGATGGAGCTCGAAAAGCAGTGAACGCCATCTTGGAAACCGGTTGAAAAGAAGGTAGGCGAATGGTGTAGAGACCCTGGTCACTGGGGCCCGTGAGGAGGATAGCCCTGGTAGCCTCGTCCTTCACAACAAAAAAAGAAGTGTGAAATTCAAAGAAAACATTATTATCTTTGCAAAATTTGTGAACAGAAAGTAGGTTACGTTGTAGGCCCGGGACATGAAGTATGTGGTTAAGTTGTAAGTTTTTGTTTGAGGTAAAAAAGGATTTTGAACCGACATGAAGAATTGGAAGAGAGTTACCGTTACCAACATAGAGGGAGTCATTACCGTAATAGACGTCCGAGTTGTCCATACTAGCAAGATCAGGAGTACCATGGGAATTAGCGCCTGTATCCGATGTCCAAGTAGTATATGGGCCCGCCTCAGAGTTAGCATAATTCGCTTGAGGTGATCCACGAGAAGAGCCGGTGTGATTCGGGCACTGTGAGGGAATATGACCAATACCGCACCTATTGCAATGACCGTAAACCATATTTTGAGTGGACGCCCAAGCAAATTGACGAGAGCCTTGTGAACCACCACGGCCACGGCCCCCGCAAGAAAACGCACGGCCCCGACCATATCCACAGGTCGGTCTTGAAGAAGCTGACCGATTAGCATAGTTTGCCTAAGGAGCCGATGGTGATGCCGACGGTTGAGTTGTGGAAGCAAGTTGGTTTGCCAAAAGTTGAAGGTTGGTAATCTGCTGCTGAATCGAAGCCAAATCGGGGACCTGGGAAGTAGTTATTGCGGCAGTGGTAACATTGAAGACTTGTGGAGAGGCCGATGATGAAGAAACAGTGGACCGAGTGATATATTCATGATCACCAATCAGACCGTGAAGCTCGTTAAATTGAACCGGCGGGGAGCGGGCAAGAAGGTTGCTTTTCAAACCATGGTATTCCTCACGTAAACCGGCTATAGTAAGCATGACGAGATCTTTGTCTTTGACGGGTTCACCAATATTTGCAAGAGTCGTTGCATATTCTTGAGCACGGCTGAGATAATCGATACCTTTTTCACCATCTTTCATTGAAATCTTTAAAAGCTGTGTTTTTAGTGTGAACTCATGAGATGAATTCGAAGGAGCATATGCACGTGCTAGACTTAACCACACTTCCCGAGCCGTGTCTCCTTGGATGTGTTGAAACGAAGACTCGGAAACGGTGGATATAATCATCATGCGGACGTGTGCCTCATTAGCAATCCAGTTTGTAAAATTAGGATTTGTAGTAGTAGCATCACCAGTTGTAATTTTCTCTTCCGGGCAAGATAATGTGTTGTCAACATAACAATATAATCTATTGGCCTTTAAAAATGGTTCTATCATGGCTTTCCAATAGCCATAATTGTTTGGTGTAAGATTGAATGCAAACTTGTGGGAATTAAGGGATGTACGTTCTTGAATGCTGAAAGCAGTAATCGTTGTCATGATGAGTAAGAACAATGGTTTTTTTTTTTTTTTTTTTGATACCTGAGGTAGGCAAGATGCAGGTCGAAGAGTAGTTTCGGTGAGTAATTTGATACAAGATTTCAGCCGTATATATTCTCTGTATGCGTCCGATGTTGATGTATATCTTCTGCCGTCAAAACTCCCCAAAATAATATGTCACCTCTCTTCTAATAACCTGTACTCCTTTGTTGCTTTCGAAAACAATTTAATAGGGATTCCTTTTTTTCCCTTCACGTGCTGTTGTCTAGAGTATTAGGAATCACCTTTTTGATGGTTGGTTGAAGCCGATTGGTTTTTTTTTTTTTTTTTAGGGTTTACAAGTTGATAGGCTCTGATACCATATCAACTCATAATTTCATTCATGATTCAATATTGATTACAAAGAGGTTTATATATATTCTACTAGTTACAATAATAACCCTCTAACTTATGACAATTAAATATTTGGCTTAACACCTTTTAATGATTCCATTAAGAGGTTACCTCTGATTCGATCAGAGGTAAGAGTGTTTGGTTCATTAAAATAAAACCTCTAAATGGTTCAGAAGGCCTCTTACCCATTCAGATTTAAAACATCGCTGAATGAAAAACTGCCCTCATTACCCCTCGCTCTTCCTGCGATCTATTCACCGCCAGTTCCATCCTCTTCTCCCTAACAACGCACACCACCGCAATCTTCACTTGATTTCTGCGCGATTTCAAGCAAAACCAGATATGATTTCTGTACCCTACTCGATTGTTGCTCATCTATTTCCCTAACCAGGTATGATTTCTGTTTCCCTACTCGACGGCTAGGTTGTATTTGTTTAATTTTGTTAGACCTAAAATCTGATTTTATTGCCTCACGTATTGATCAATACCGTATGGAATGTTGAATATATTCAGTTTCTAAAGTGGTTATTTATGGGTATATTTAGTGTCTTCACTGTAAATGTTGGGGTTTTGTTTACTTTTTGAAATCTGGAAGAATATTTTGTTCATTAATGTGTGCTTGAATATTGGATTGAAATAATTAATAGTTTGCTGATAGGGTTTATAATATTTCAAAGCTTATTGTTTGTTTAAAGTCTTCACATGAACTGAATATTGTTTGCTATTTGTTCATCATAATTTTTAAAGTGTTTACATGAATTAAATAATTAATAATATTGTATGATGAATTTATATAGTCTTCTCATCATAATTTTTGTTTGTAAACATGTGTTTTGATTAATCTTGTTCTTGCATTTGTCTCAGGTAAGATGCAAATATCATTGTGAAGAATTTTATTGCAGCATCTGTTGAAGAAACCCCAAGAAACAGAACAGAAGAAATATGGAACACCATGTATCCCAACTAGCTCTATGTATCAACTCGGCACTTTTTGGATGATTTTTAAATTATTTTGGTTGGAACCTTTGAGATGATTTATATTTTTTAATTAAAATTATTTTCTTGTGATGTTTAATTGGATCATTTGGATTTTTTATGATGTTTTGTATTTTTTTTATAATTTTTATCATTCAGTACAATCATTCATAGAAAGTTCTGACCAAACAGATATATTTCATTTAACACAAAGGGTAAAATAGTCACTTTACACAGTCATTCAGATGTCCAACCAAACATCACTTAATGGTTCAGTACTTATTGACTCAGAGTTTCTTACCCATTCAGACCTTTTACTGGTTCAGCACTTAATCATTCAGATGTTGCCAAACAGCCCCTAAGCTTATTGGTTAAGTGGATAGCTTAACTGACAATAACGAATAGTCTAAAAAAAGTGTATCCTTTTAAACTGATCAGCTTGTCCAACCTGAACTCGTCAAAATAACATCGTACATAAACCCAGAAAACATTCATCAGTCGTTACATGAAAACAAACGCGTCGATCCACTCTTGTCCAGCTTCATCAACATTATCCAGATCGAGACAATGCATTGCCGATGTGCATGTAGACAAGTGCTAGTGTTAGCTGTAAAAATGGCGTATAACGCTTGGCGTTCTTTACTTTGTTGGTTTAGTCCATGTTGTCTCTGATGTCTTCGAGTTACCATAATAAACCTGCTTCGACGATTCATCCCAATACGCCTGCCATCCCGTTGGGAGTTGTTTTGAAATTTCAGCAAGATTGGGCTGTTGTTTTGTTTCATCGGTAGCATTTGTTGCTAGATTTTCTTCAGCTTGTGTTGATTTTTTAGCTCTCTTTCGCCTAACCCTTTCCCGCCTAAAAAAGATCAAAATATCGTTAAAAATTATAACGGTTACACAAGTTTATACTTACCAAAACGGCAAAACCGAAGAACTAAAATGAAGGGCTTACCAATCACCACCAAGCGGCTGAAAGTTGGCATTGTCTTTCGCTTCTCCGGATGCAATCTGCTGCGCATGCCATTGCTACATCATAAAAAAAAGTACACCATAAGCCAAAAGGAACGTGCGCGCGAATCAAAGGGAAAAATTGAATTGACAGTTAGCAAACCTCAATTTCTCGTTGGCGTTTCTTCTCTAAAATCTCTAATGCATTTTCAGGTTCATCTTCCTCGTCTTCATGCATTTCCTCTTTAACAGCCTTCCACTGCAAAGTATAACCGTCGATATTGATCCATCTTCGGATGTTAAACATTTAATTTAAATTAACTAGTAATGCGAGATTTTACCTTATCCACTAAATCAGAAACTTTTTTGTTGGACCTTAAAGTGGGAACTGCCGCAACGGTTCTTTTTTTTATACGAGTAACTGAAAAGACATAAGAAAATTATAAGATTTTCCACCAGCTTGGATACCCTAACAGGGTCAATGTATAAATCGAATGATCATGTTCAGATTTTACCTTTAGGTTGAACCTTGGGAACCGTTTCTGTTGAAGCAACAGAAGAAGCCGACACCACAGAAACATCATGTGTTACACTACGACTTTCTGGTACATGAGAAGAGGCTGAAACAGAAGGAACCACCGTAGACGATTTAATGGGATCAGAGATGATGTTCCCATAGGCCAAACTCTGCAAAGAAGTTTCTACGCCACTAACGGCTGGTACGGTTGATATCATGCCATCCTGTAGAGTGTAATATGTCGCTGTCTCTGGGTTGAGCACCGGTGCATAATAAACGTTTGGGAGAGGAGCAGGTATATGAGACCCATTAGCATCTACATAATAATCGTTACTCGAGATTGCAGTGTTTGTTTGACCATAGTAGTCAAAACCAGACCCTGGGTACGTAAAACTATATTGTTCTCCGTATGAATAAGGTTGCGTTGTCTGCATATCTGACGGTTGCGGCGGAGCTTCAGGCGGCTCGTCTGGCGGTGGAGGCGGAAACGGTTCTTCATCCGGTGGAGGCGGCGGAATCCATTCGTCATTCGGAGGAAGTGGTTGTTCAGACCCACGAGAATCAAGGTGTTCATGCAGGATCGGAGAAACAGATTGATCCAGGTGGGACCCGTTCTGGGGGTCCGCTTCGTCTTTAGAATGAATTGCGGTATCCTCAACTTCCATCTCCACATCCATGTCTTCATCTTCCACCGAGTGGTGGCCCGCATTTGGGTCAATATCTGTTGGAACTGGATTTTCATGATATTCACCGATGTTTTCCAGAAATCTGGTTTTTGGGTCGTTAATTTCGCCAGAACTTGTGCGTTGTAAATGTTTTAAGACTTCATTGTTGATAGAAGATTCCAGATTTTTCAGCTGGTTTTCGGAATGCAACCAAAAAGGAAGCAATGATGATCCATACGGTACTAGTGACTTAATGTCTGCAAGCCTTGTATCAAGTTCAAACTTCAACTTTGATATCTGGTCACCGAACCCTTCAGGCCTAAAATTATATCAATAAAGAAAAAAAAACATTAATAACAAGCACACCTGGATAAAAACGCTATTTTCCTTAAAAAAAAATCTTTTTTACACCATTTTCACTTTTTTATTTTCTGTTTAATAGGGTTTAAAAAAGAGAAAATAGGAAAATGACGGTTTTACCCTTCATTAAACAGAAGGTTTTAACAACCGCTAAGTTTTTGGACTGAACAGACATGTTTCAAGAATGTCAGGGACGGAAATGGTACAAATTTGAAATTTGGCCTGGTTTGGCATAATTGGACAAGCCACAAGGACGAAAATGGCGGTTAACTCTATTTTTTTTACATTTTATTTGAAAGCATATAAAGGAGTATTTGGTCATAATTGGACAAACCACAAGGACGAAAATGGCGGTTAACTCTATTTTTTTTTTTTACATTTTATTTGAAAGCATATAAAGGAGTATTTGGTCGGTGGCTTGACCAAACCCATTTTGACCCTTACTAAAAAACCTTGACCTGTTATCGTTAACCAACCAACCCATTTCCCTGCCTCTATTAATCCGATAATAAAATACAAAAAACACAAAAGAGAAATGTGCAACAATCACAAAGAATAAGTTCATACCCTTCCAACGATTTTAATCTTTCTGATAAACTTTGACAAAGTTCTAGAAGACGAAAAGCATCAGACGATTCGCCACCATGACAACCCATATCTTGAAAAACAGAATCGTTACGGTGGGCTTCCACATTACTCAAACCATCACAAGCCTGAGTAGCAACGCCCTCATCTATATCGTTCGCCATGATATCCGTATAGTTCCCATTATGTACATTCAACTCTATCCCAGAATTATCGTTTTCTTTGGCCTCAAAAGTCACACCATTTGTGCATTCATTATTAGCTTGTGCATCAACATAAGTCGCATGTGTTTCTTCAATTTCTGGAACAGATGCCGATTCATTTCCTCGGGTCAGAACATCAGGGATTTCCCAAGACGTTTCACCAGTCGCAACATTCCAGTAGTAATATGAATTACTTTCCTCATGCAACACCATTTTCCAGCCCGAATCCACATCCCCTGTTGTCTGCATTTCAGATGTCAAAGAAACCGAGGCCCGATCCAGTGTATCTGTATCTCTGTGCAGAGGCTCAGGTTTATCATCTTCTACAGTTTTCTCCAAATTTGGCAACACATCCACTGGAGAAGGTTCTTTCTCTTGATCAACTTTTTCAGTTAAAAGCTTTTCATCTACATCGGCTCCTGTACTATCATGATTGTCTACCTTTACCTGCTAGCAAAAACAAATGGTATAGGTTTTCCATGTACAAGTTATTTAAGAGTAAAGTACACGGATGGTCCCTGTGGTTAACCAAAACTTTGGATTTTGTCCCTAGTTTTTCAAAAGTACATGGATGGTCCCTGTGCTTTGCACTTTGTAATGCATTTAGTCCCCAATATTTGCCAAAACAACATGGATGGTCACTAAACGTCGGGGGCTAAATGAGTTACAAAGTGCAACCAACAGGGACCATCCCTGTACTTTTGGCAAAAGTTGGGGACTAAATACGTTACAAAGTGCAAACCACAGGGACCATCCGTCTACTTTAAAAAAACTAGGGACTAAATCCAAATTTTTGGTTAACCAGGGGGACCATCCATGTACTTTACTCGTTATTTAAAGTCGAATTACTAGAGATCCTGTAATCTAGAAGCACACCTGCTCATCCAGCACTGTTGGAGTGTTTTCTCTAGCTCCATGATTTACTTCTTTACTCGATTCTTCCTCACCTTCTTCATCGCTATATTGTCCAAGCAACAACAGAGGATTTTCTGGCTTTCGATCTGAAAAAAATATGTAAACATGTCAAGCGTCGTAAAATAAAACACGCATATCCCTGGTTACAACTCATATTGGCCTAAACTAATAACAAAAAACTGTGAATAAAGTTCAATAAATCAGGATGAGGGGACTTTGCATATCATGTCACAGCGACCTGCAACATTGGAAATAAATTAGTAACTCAGAATATAACAAAAAGGCAGAGACATACGAACCACTAATCGTGTTGGCATGTTGAAACTCTGCGTGCAACATAACATGTCAGGAATTTCAATCAAAGAAACAACGTGGCAAAGTTGAACGGGCTCAGAAGACCAATTGAGTTCCCAATACCACAGCCGTCTAACAGTCTGAAAGGATTATCTTGGGGGAGCAAACATGTTGTATAAATTTAAGATCAACGAATATAATGATGCCCTCTACAAAGATCATTCCGTGTAGAAATTTGACGGAACCCACCTGAAGATGATGGTGAATTGGGTGACCCAGCATGATTTTTTCCGTTGCCTCCAACTCCAACGTCCTCTTGGTTAGACGAATCACCAAAATCTCCTAAAAGTGTCGGTCACGATAATGAATGATTAAAAGCCTATTTATATAATACCAGTTAATACCCAAAAATAACTTGCAATGGTAAATAGCATGCAAGTTAACAAATTCAATAGATAACTACCATAGTCGTCGATAGCGTATAGCGGAGTATAGAAACAAGCAACATATATTATATGCTATATTTCATGTTTAGCGATGCACTAGATAAAAATTTAAAACGTATTTTATTAAAAATAACTAAAATAGTAAAATACGCAACTACATGTTAAGAAATGAATCATAAATTCCGTGAATTAAGCAATTCCATATTTACACCACTGAAATTGTAATTAATCATATATCCCGTGAATTAGGGAATTCCATATTTACACCATAAATCATTCCTTTACAGTTAACACTAAATACACTTCTTTTTCACTCGCAATTTTTATTTACCAAAAAAGAAACCCTAGAAATCTGCTATTTAGTCGCTAACCATCGTATAGCGACATACTGCTGCATCGCTATGCTATTTGCTATAGCATATAGCTATGATCGCCATTAACAACTGTGATAACTACAATATTCAGGTGTACATGATAGGTCAAGATATAATATATGAAAATATATTTGCCTGCGATATCAATGAATGTGACAACTGAATTCAATATTAAAATTACATCACCAACCTAGAAATCAGCCTAATAAGCAGATCGAGACAAAGGCAAAATCAAAGGTCATCATAAACTCTAATGAAACCAGTCGATTCGTTAAAACTCTAATCATTTCTATTTAATAGGTCATAAAAACAAGCAAGCTGAAAGTTAGAGGAACCGACGAAGTAATCGCATCACGATTTTACGTATAATTCTACATATGCCCTGCATAACTCTCTCTACATCCTTTAAAGATACTACAACTGTTGAATAAACACAATAATCAAATGACATCAAGTAAATTCGATATTAAACAAACATTCAAACATATTATTAACTCCAACTCAAATCAATTATCATCTAAGCAATCTCAACAGCTAATAATCAATACACACACACATAAATTAAGCAAAGAAACAGGATTACCAGAGGGTTCCGGTAGAAGATCGAGTTTTACTCTTCGATTAGCAGCACCCTTGGCATTAAGTCTACGCTCCTTCCTCTTCCCCATCACGAACTGAAGATTTCAACTGGCAAAAATTGTGAATTTGATGAAATCTTGATGTTTGGATTTGAAGTTTGAACCCTAGGGCTAGGTTATGCGCAGAGGAGATCGTGTACTTGATTGATATGACTAGTGTGTTTTTTTTTCATTTCGGTTTTATAGTGAAATTAGTGAGCTCTCAAGTCCATATACATTGGGCCTAACTTCATTCGACCCATTATCATTGTAATATTATTCAATTTTATTTTTTTAAAGTCAATGAATCCTCCAAATGGTCTAGTGTCGAAATTTACCACATCGGGATACACTCGCCTTCGAACCAGGGAAAACCGCCAAATCCTGTGAACACTCGTCCGAAGGCACGACAGTGCGGTGAGGTAAAACTCTCTCAGTTCAAGGATCGAACTAGCGATCTCCACCTATTCGTCTAGTCTTCCATCATCACCAGGTGTTGTAGAAAATAATGGGGACGGCAGGAATCGAACTTGGGTCCCTTAGAACACCAAGTCTTTCCCTTACCACTCCACCACCACCTCATTGATAAATCAAATTGAATGATACACTTAACAACATGACATTTTAGGCACTTGTTGGGCATTCATCGGGTCATATAAGTCTAATTTTGGTTTACTAAATTTGTAGATTTGAAACTGTTTTTTGAGTTTGAATAAGTTTATCTGAATTCGGATTTATTCGACTTAATCAAATTAGGAAATTTTTTTACATAAACTTAAAACTATTTCAATTTGGTGGAACATATTTCTTCGAATATGTCTCAATTAATGAAAACCGTATCAATCATGACAAACCTAACAACGATGTACAAATTATGACAAAGTCAACATCGATGTACAAAATTAATAGCCCTAACAAAATTAGTTTAAGTAAGAGTTACCAAAATCATTGCTTTAACGTGAGACCGAGGATCCAGAATGAGAACTAGAAAGAATTAGAAACTGATGAGTATAGAACAAGTTAGTGATGCCGACGATGACTCCCGAACATATTAATTGATAAGTGATAGTTCTTGATACAATGATGAGTGATTGGGATTAGGATGATGATCGATAAGTGACGTTGTGATAGCTATTGCGACAATGCATGTAGATTATAGATTATGAGTGTTGATTAAGATTTAAGTAGGCTATAAATGAGTCGATTGATACTATTAGTAATTACTTATTAGATTATTAAGTTTTCCTTTTGCCCATAAACAATTAGCTAAGACAAACAATCAAACAAGCCCAGGCGCCCATATCTATATCTAGATCTATATTTGTACTATCGTATAATACATTTGAGGAGGGCACCATTGTAACTCACCTCGGACGCCTAAGACAAATATTCTTGTGTAGAGTACAAGTGTTGTATGCAATAGTTACTAATTTGCATTCATTTGATAAACTTATCCCGATTAATACATTATTTGATGCATATAAGATGATTTAATTCACTACATTAAGTATTATCTTATTTATATTACTTTAAATTAAGATTGAAATTTACATTTACTATTTATATTTTTATAACTAAATACTATTTAAATTGAAGTATTTTCTTATTTAAATACTATGTTAGAACTCGTATAGTACATACTTATTTAGGTAGAACTAAAAAATGAAATAAATAAGAAATTCAATAAACTAAGAAACGTATTTATACATTCATATCACCAAAATGAAATTTTATAAGAACAATGATAAGATAATTGGCATGCTTAAAGATAAATAATTATAAATACAATATTCATAAAAGGAAAAGTTACAACATTACTTTATAAAGTTTCAAATACCTCCTTATATACGACATTGCTTGTTCTATTTGTAACATTACGTATTTATTTAGAATTAATAGTTTTAAACCTTCCATGCTTTCTACCCGGGACAGTGTAACGTACAACTGACCATGCATAAACACAGGGTTTTGAAGTACAAACCTACCCTTGATAAAGTTTGTCCTTGACTTTTGCTTATGATCATGTACGAAAACGGTTTCTAACCCCGCATGTTAGAGAGAGAGAGAAAAAATGCGTTATAACACGCATGTTATAAAATTGAATATTTAGGTAAAACGTTATCCAAGGATACAGTTTATCAAAGAAATCATTTCTAATAGTTCATAACGCACTACAAAAATAAAATGTTTGCATAAAACATTTCCAATCATTTATGGTTTATAAAATAAACCATTGCAAACAAACATGTTAGAACTTAAATGATTCTCACAAGCACGTTAGAGGAAAACATATATATATACATGAATCATCTCCATATATTCGGTTTTATATGAAATAAATCGCATCTAGACTATTATTAGTGGTACACGTTTTATAGCACGCGTGTTAGAAAACGGAAACGAGTTCTAATGTGCACGTTTAGAAATATTTAAACGTTAATACGAAATATTTTAAACAAATACATGGTTCATAAAAATAAATAATTTCTAACAAACACGTTAGAAAATAAAAGATTACAAGTTGTTTAAAAATGATTGTTTTTTATGAACCATTTCTAACACGGATGTTAGATAACAATGATTACAAAATTTGTTTTCAAGTTAACTAATACACTCGTCAGAAATAAAAACTTGTCAATAAATCGGTTCTAACACGCTCGTTAGAAAACAAATGATTACAAAAATCGTTATAAGGGTTATTAAATTATTTAAAATATACATTTTCTAAACGCATGTCAGTAAACGAGAACTTTAGATAAAAACCAAAATATTTTATATAATATAATAATTTTTTCACATACAGGATATACTTTAACATACATGTTAGGAATTGAAATGTTTAAAAAAACGTATAGTTTATAAAAAGAGTAAATTACTATTTTGGCCTTTATGGTGTAGCCAATTTAACCCTTTCAGTCCAAAAATAAATCTTTTGACATATCAAACCCTGAGGTTGCATTTTATAATGGTTTTGGCTCTTGACACTAACTTTGTTATTTTTTTGAAATTAAGTGTAAGACCAACGTCGTTTATGCCCTTACACGCGCACACACCACACCATCTCCCCGCGTTGTCAACGACGTTGTTTCAAGCCCTTGAAGAATCCCACCGGCGTTGTGTGTATTGTTCACTGACGTGGTGTGCATTGGTTGGATGTGGCAGGTAGCCGTTGGACCCGAATGGTATAATTTATAAAAGAAAAAGATTATTTAATTTTAAAAAATAAGTTACCCCATCTCTTCTACCCAATTCTTTCTAAACCTTTTTATATATAAATACACTACTACACTCTCCAAAAAATCTTAACTTTTTTTTCTCAACGTTCTCTCACAAAAATCTCAACTTTCATCTTATTACAATGCTGGTTACTCCATGGATTCTAGAGAGGACATCACGTTATGCGAATCATGGGTTGCGGTGGTGAACAACCAAGGGCCTTCATTATGCACGTCTTCGTTTTGGGAACAAGTTTTTCAAGAACTTTGTACGCGTATGGGTGAGGCCATCCGATCCAAGGATGCACTTTATTCACGTTTTCGAATGATTCATGTTGACTGTACGAGATTTGAAAGGATTATCAACGACGTGCAATGGCGGACCTAGGATTTTATTCCAATGGGGTCAATTTTTTTCGGTGTTTAAAATTTCATAACAAAAAGTTAAAATTTTTGGGTTGGTCCTCGTTCGGGTCGGGTCAGGGAGAGGTTTGAATTAGATTTAAGAAAAAAAAAAACAAAAAAATAAACAGGCTATACAAGGATTGAACCCATGACCTTTTGTTGGTAAAGATAGGGGTTTACCACTACACCAGCTTTCTTTTTCTTTCTATGATGTCCACCTAATTGTATTTATGGGGTTATTATAAATTTTAATATACCGGATCTACTAATTTTTTTAAAAACATTGGGGTCCGGAGACCCGACCCGACCCGCTCTATGCGGGTCCACCTCTGACGGCGTCGACAACGACAATGGTGAGCTAAACGAAGTCGACATCATCCAAGTCGCTCTCATCGAGTTCGATAATGTGTACGTGTGTGACTTTAATTATTTAATGTTACGTATTACCTATATATTAAAAATACAATTGAATGAATAGTAATTTCACTAAGAGATTAGCAAATCGTATTGGATACCGGTACCAATATCAAATTTACCAAACCGGGTGTATTTTCGGTACCGGTTCGACACCGGTATTCACCGGTTTTTACCCTCAAATACTGGTGTCATACCAGTACCAACTGGTACCAAACCGTAACGTACCAGGTATATTCGGTACCGGTACCCACTTTTGGGGATTTCGGTAACGGTATTTTCGATACCGGTTGGTACCGAGCTCATCAAATCCTGTAGCAACGTAGAAATGCAAGTAATTGCATCGTTTAGTTTATTTTTCATACACACAGTAAGTAAACTGTATTTCGTTTGAATGAGATTTTATATACACAACAACTTATTTTGCTTTCTTTTTTTTGTCTTTTTCTGTAATAAATGAATTGTAGCATGTAAAAATAACTTGGATATATTTATATTATTGATGAGCAAATCGTATCAAATCCTGTAATCAAACTGGTATCGTATCGGTACTAAATTTACTATACCAAATCATTTTCGGTACCAATTTGGTACCCACCTTTTGGCGTTTTCAGAATCGTTACTTTCGATTTGAAACCGGTCTAGCACCATACCTGTATTTATTGATTTTTACCTTCAAATACCATACCGTATTGTACCGAGCATTTTCGGTGCCGGTACCTAATTTCGATGATTTTCCGGATCGGTACTTTCAGTGCCATTACCGGAACCGACATCATCCATATTTTAACGTGTTAGCACCATAATAACGGAACAGAAAACAACCGAATTTCAAACGTGTAGGACGTGTGGGTCTTATTATTATATATTAGGTTATTTAAAATCGTTTTTTAGGACGAAGTGATTATCCTTGCCACGTCATTTTTATTTATGTTTTGATATTTGGTATCTGCTTGCCGTTGCTGACACGCGTTTTGCAGTTAGGGCTGTAAATGAACCGAACGTTCAGCGAACAGTTCGTGAACCGTTCGGCGGGAAGTTCGTTTATGTTCGTTCGTTTAATAAACGAACGAACATGAACAAGAAATTCCGTTCGATTAGTTAAATGAACGAACATGAACAAGGGTCTCGTTCGTTCAATTGTGTTCGTGAACGTTCAGTAAGGTGTTCGTGAACATTCGTTCATTTGCGTTCGTTTATGTTCGTGTTTTAATTAAAGATTTTTATACTTTCATATATTTTATCTATACCTTTTATACTATTAAACTTTTATTTATATCATTACCCTAACAATTAAACTAGGAAACCCTCTTTCACCTTGTTTATGCACAATTTTCCTTTCTTTTCTCATTATTTACATCGACGAATATGATTTACCTCTGTTCCACAATAAGGGATTCAAGTTCTAGTGCTACTCTCTGGGCCATCCACCTTTATCCGTCATCGCGTTCGCCAAATTTATTTGTGTTCGCTTGTGTTCGTGAACCGTTCGTGAACACGCTCATTTCCTTAATGAACGAACACGAACATAAAATCTCGTTCGGTAAGTGTTCGTGAACCGTTCGTGAACACATTTATTTCCTTAACGAACGAACACAAACAAGGCCTCGTTCGTGTTCGTTCGGTTCGTTTACAGCCCTATTTGCAGTCATTGGGTCCCCGCGGCAACGAGCGGTTCGAAAAATCAACTAGTTGTCTTTAATTTTTAAGTTATGCAATGTCTTTAATTTTTAAGTTATATGATTAATTAGTTTTTATTTAAATTTAATAGTAATTTTTAAATATAAATTAATAATAAAAAATGTGTGCCACGTGTCAGATAACGCCACCTTTCCACACCCCTTCTCACACCTCCTATTTTTTCACCAAGCCACTTTTCTGACGCGCGCTGACGTGGTCTCCACATGTCGAATAACGCCCAAGTTTCATGCCCTTCCACACTGTGTGGTCTAAGGGTAATTAGGTAATTATATGCCTTATGGGTTGTTTTTTTTTAATTAGAAAGTTCTTTTTTAATATTTAAGAGATTATTAATGTATTTACTTAATTTTTTTTATTTTGTTATTTTTACGATTACTATTTAACAAAATATGTCTGAAATATACAAGTAATACGTATTCTTGTTAATCATGTGTTTTTTTTTATAAACGTAGTTTTTAAAACCATTTGATTTTAACCTTTTTTTAAACCGTCTATCGAATTTAAAAGTCTCCCTACATAAACCATTTGTTTTTTAAAATCGTATGTCTTTTAAAGTTTTTTAAACAATTCATTTCATACCATTTTTTTTAAAATCGTTTGTTTTATTTTAAACTTGAGTAAATTGCCAAAATTGTCCCTGAGGTTTGGACATATTTGTCAGTTTCATCTAAAACAATTTTTTTTTACCATATTGCCCTTTACTTTTGAGATCTTTTGCTATTTTCATCAAAATGTCTAATTTTTTTTGCCAAAATCGTCTCAGAAATTTGGGATTTTTTGTCATTTTCATCCAAATGTCTAATAGAAAAAAATAAAGCAATTTAGACGTTTGGATCAAAATGGTAAAAAGTCTCAAAAATAAATGATAGAGTTAATTACCCGGATAGTCCCTGTGGTTTGCAAGTTTTTCACCTTTAGTCCCCACCTTTTCAAAATAGCATATTTGCTCCCTATGGTTAGCTCACTTGTTACTCGTATAGTCCCTACAGTAGATAGAGGTTAGTTTATTCAGTTAAATACGTATGAAATGACCGAAATACCCTAACTCTTAATATAAATAAATAAACAAAAAAATATGATTGGTCACTAAAAACAAGTGGGCCCCACCCACCACTTCATCTTCCCCACCACCATCTCCACCTTTCACTACCACCTTTCACCACCACTATCCCTAGATCAGCTCCACATTATCGATCTCTTTAACAACCGCCTAAACGACACCGTTTCACCTTTATTCAACTGCACAAATCTGAAACTCGTTTACCTCTCCGGCAACGACCTCTCCGGCGTCATCCCGCCGGAAACCTAGAAACTGTTGTGCTGTCTTGCCTAATCGAATCTCGTGGTCCTCTGAGTATGTCATCAATTTCTTTCTTAGGCTTTTTTGCAATATCTTCCCAAATAAATTTTAGTAACGTCAATGCGGTTGGCTTCTTTTCATGAGTTCCCATCTTTAAACCAATGAATGCAAAAACTGAAAGAAAGAAAAAAAATGAAAAATGAAAAAAACAAGATCTTGCAGCTGAATCCGTTGTTCTTCATTCACGGAGTTGTGAATCCGTGAAGGGTTCCTTCCTTGCAGCTGAATTCGTTGTTTGAGAGTTGATCAAAGCCAAAGGATTTAATGAAATAAAAGGCGGGGGTTGTTTCCCTGTTTCCAGAAACTGTTGTGCTGTCTTGTGTAGAAGAAAAAAGGTGAAACGGTGCCGTTTAGGCGGTTGTTACGGAGATCGAGAATGCGGAGTTGATTTAGGGATGGTGGTGGTGAAAGGTGGATGGTGGTGGTAGTGAAAGGTGGAGATGATGGTGGTGGTGAAGGGTGGGGAAGATGAAGTGGTGGGGTGGGTGGGGCCCACTTGTTTTTAGTGACCAATCATATTTTTCTTGGTTTATTTATTTATATTAAGAGTGAGGATATTTCAGTCATTTCATACGTATTTAACTGAATAAACTAACTTCCATCCACTGTAGGGACTATACGAGTAACAAGTGAGCTAACCATAGGGAGCAAACATGGTATTTTGAAAAGGTGGGGACTAAAGGTGAAAAACTCGCAAACCACAGGGACTATCCGGGCAATTAACTCTAAATGATAATATGGTATAAAAAAATTGTTCTGAATGAAACTGACAAACATGCCAAAACCTCATGAATGATTTTGAAAATTTACTCTTTCTTTTTTCTGGCATGCGATTTTGGTGAAGATGCATATATATTGTTTTTATTAACTGAACATTGCATCACACTACTACAAAATGGAGTATTAGACGGTGTTGAAGTTTTATTTTAGACGGGGTTAAAGCAATAACACCGTCTTAAAATCAATATCCATATGACCATTGTGCTGCTTTGATTAAAATATTCAAGAAAATTCATAAAAACCCCGTCTAATGCTTAAACACCGTCCTATACTATTTTATGCAACCTTTAGACGGTGTTATCTTGAACTCCGTCTTATAAATCCGCGTCCCCTCTTCATTATTAGTCCTAGGCCGTTCGATCATAACACAATATGACGGACCACCTTTTATCAAAATCTTTGTCACAGCCCCACCTCGCCAGACCACCTTCAACACCGCCGCACGACCTTCTGAAACGTCGGACCATAGGTAATTTCCTCTTCCACTTTAGTCTTGAAACAAAATTGTGTGTTGATGATGAATTGGGAGTTTCAGAACAGTAAGCTTAGGTGTGAATTGTGTGTTGAGAATGAATTTGGTGTTGGGGATAAATTTTTGAACAAACTTTTATGTATGAAATGGGTATATCAGTTTGGGGGCAGGGCATGAGAGGGGGGATGTCAAGATTATGAGAGGGTAGGGTTGAAATGGTGGCCTGATTGGGTATGGGTTTAACTTTGGTTAGTTATTTATGGATGAGCACATTTTGGAACCATGTTTCAGCATAGAATATGATAATTTTTAAGTTAAATTGATGGTTATATAACCATTTAAGCTATCTGACATATAGCCTCTGATGGGAATCTTGTTAAAATGATGTTTAGATGCTTGCCGATCGTTTGGTAACTGTACATACTTGAATTTGGTTAAGTTATTGGAATATGGAAATGGGTAGGTGTTGATTTGCTTAAATGTGGTATGAAAATGGTTTGTATGTTGGAAATAATTGAAACATAATTACAAGTTTACAACACCTGCATTTGAGATGAAATTGCAATTGTAGGTTTTTTTTCCTAAAGTGATGTGGCTAGGTTTTTTCGATGATGCGTGTGGGGCAGGGACCGGCTCAAAATTTTTAGAGACGCAAAGTGGATTAAAAAATAGGGGACTTTTTGCTATAAGAATTTCTTTTTTGTTTGAGTAAATTACGATTTTGGCCCATGTGGTTATATCATTTTTACCATTTTAGCCCAATAAGGAATCTTTTAACATCTGAGCCCACGTCTTTTTTTTTCTAACCCTTTTGCCCCTAACATTAACCCCATCCATTTACTTTTAGGGGCCAAAAGGGTTAGAAAAAAAGACGTTGAGGGCTCAGATGTTTTTGGGTAAAAGGATAAAAATGATATAACCACAGGGGCCAAAATCGTATTTTACTCTTTTTGTTTTAACTTTAAAGTTTAACACATGGAAATATGATGACACACATGTTTTATATATGATTTGTGAAATGAACAAAGTCACATGAATTAGAGATAGAGTGAGTTTTATTGAAAAGAAAACCATTCCAAGATTAGGTTATTTGATCCTTTTGTTAAAACTGAAAACTAAACGAAGTTAAACACAAATAACCTATTCTAATCCAATATGTGAAATGCTAAGGAAAATACAAAGATAAATAGCATAAATTCTTTATTCCAACACTTTCTAATATGTTGACAGTATCATCACATATTCATATAATCGAAAAACGATGTACGATTTTAGTATATAACCAAGAGAATTGGGGGCCCCTTGAATCCGGGGCCCCTAAGTGACAACTATCTTTTTTATACAGTCGAGCCACCCCTAGTGTTAGGGTTTACCTTCATAATTATTTTGAGGAGACTGGTGAAAGTAATAAAAGATTCAAAATTCATAATGTGTGGATTCTATTGTCATGATAAGATCACAAAGGAAATTCACTTTAATCATAAAAAAAAAAAAAACTAAATTGCTAAATTGCAAGATGTGAATTTAATATCAAGATACTATTTCTTATATTTTATCATTTATGGATTGTTAGGTTATTCATGCCTGAAGACAAGAGACCTTGAGTGGTACTTCTTTAGCCTAGTAGACAGGAAGTACTGCAATGGTTGCCGTTTGAACCGTGCTTCTGGTAGTGGCTACTGGAAAGCAACTTGAAAAGACCGAGCCGTTCGCCACAAGTCTGAAACAATAGGGATGAAGAAAACACTTGTGTTCCATAGCGGGCGGGCCCCATATGGAAAACGTACTAATTGGGTCATGCATGAATACCGACTTGTGGATCAAGAATTGGTGACAGCTGGCATAACACAGGTTGGAAAATTGCATCACTCATGATTATTGTATTTGTAATTGTATGCAGTTATATAGAACTATAGATGCATATATCATGGTGCTTTTATGTTATTATGAAGTTGTATTGAAAGTACTTTGTGTTCTTGTTTTGTGGGTGGGGAAAAGGATATGTTTATGCTATGCAGAATTTTTCAGAAGAGCGGTTTAGGGCTGCCAAAGGGTAACCGTTATGCACCGTTTCTCGAGGAAGAATGGAAAGATGACACAACCCTTTTTGTTCCTGGTGGAGAGACCGAAGGTGATATGGCACCTGTCGATGAGACTCGGGCTCAAGGAAATGACATCGTGCAGGTATTATGTTGTATTCATACTTGTTATTGTTTGTGCAGAGAGTAAAATGCCATGTTTGTCCCTGAGGTTTGGTCAGTTTTGCGACTTTCGTCCAAAAGTTTGTTTTTTCGCATCTAGATCCAAAAGGTTTGAAATATTGCTATTTTCATCCGGCTCGTGAATTCCATCCATTTTTCTCTGTTAAGTTAGGGGTATTTTCGTTTTTTTATCTAGTAAGGGTATTTTGAATACTTGTTTGGTAACTATACATATTTGACAACTATGATTGTATTGGCTTACAATGGGTTCTCATTATGTTATTAAACTTGCAGGAACCTCTACTATCATCTTAGAAAGTATTTGGTGTAAATGAGTCATTTCTACCACTTCTAGGACCTTTACTTTTTAACTTAACTTGAGTTCAAGTTATCCGACTAAGTTTGGAAAGTATTTGACTAAGTATCTGATGAAGAAGCGGACGATGACACGGATATGACATACAATTATTACATTTTATATGTTAGGTAGTTTTATGACGTGTTTGTGAATTGTGACTTAAAACGAACCCGGATTGTGACGTTTGTGACGTTTATGCTTTTTTTTGAAAGGCAACCATTTATGCTTACGTTTATGCTTATTAGTTTATGTTTATTTAGTTTTTGTGTGTCGTGAACCGGAAATTGGCAGGTTTGTATTGAAAAAACAAGAAAAACAAAAAAAAATGTTTTTTAGGCATCAGCGACGACAGGGAAATAGTGACAATTGCGACGACATGATAACAGCGACGATTTATATAATAATATCAAAAGACGGTGTTCATCAAGCTTATCAAATTGAACACCAAAAGACGGTGTTCATCAAGTTTAAGCCGGTGTTCAAATTGAACACCGTCTAATAAGACTTGATTTTAAACCAGTGTGCTTTAAGACGGTGTTGAAAACACCGTCTTAAAACCCATATCACCCCGTCTAAAGCTCTCTTTTGTAGTAGTGTCACCTAATACCATATCTATATAATACTCATTATTTTCATATCCGCTCCCACATCCGAAAACCCCTCATTGTACCGTAATTAACAAAAAGACACAAGTATAGAATATGTAGTCACTAGATTAAAACCCCGTGTATTACACGGGCTGAATAAATGTGAATTTATATACTAAATAATAAAATAATATATCTTTAAAAACTTTGTTTATTACATGGATTGAATACATATAATTTTATATACTAAAAAATAAAAAGTTATATCTTTAAAAACCCCTTGTATTGTTGTACAGGTTGAATAAATATAATTTTATACATAAAATAATGAAAAAAAATACTAAATAATAAATTATTTATACATTTAAAAAACCCCGTGTATTGTACGGGTTGAATAAATCTAATTTTATATATCAAATAATAAAAAGTTATATATTTTTAAAAACTCATGTATTACACAGATTGTATAAATGTAATTTTGTATAGTAATTTATAAAAAAAAGTTATATCTTTAAAAAACCTTGTGTATTACACGGGTTGAATTTATATATCAAATAATAAAAAAATATATTTTTAAATACCTCATGTATTACACGGGTTGGATAAATGTAATTTTGTATAGTAAATGATAAAAAAAAAGTTGTATCTTAAAAAACCCCGTGTGTTACACGGGTTGAATAAATATAATTTTTTATAGTAAATAATAAAAACTTATATCATTAAAAAACCTCGTGTAATACACGAGTTGAGTTCTGATTAATTTAGATTTTGATTTCCTGCATTTTCTCTCCTATTAATTAATAATAATTTTTCTCTCCTTAAAATTACATCTCAAGTCATATTCTTATTTTTATAAAACATATTTAAAAAATATATAATATTTTATTTAAAATAAATATATTTAAAACATTTACTGATTATAAAAAGTTAAATTTATTTAAAACATATTACTGATTACAAAGAGTCATAGACAATTTAAATATGTTACCTAAATTTGGATGTAAAAGTATAAACGTAAATATTAAAATAAAATCTCTCTGCGATATAATAAAACTATAATGTAACCTATTCCTATATCTAAGGAAATATATTATAAAAATAATAATTTACTATTAATAGTATATTTTCTAAATAAGTTTTTAATCTATACTATATCTCTACGTATATCTCATAATTATATATATTAAATAGTATATCTCTACGTATATCTCATAAATAATTATATAATTTTAATAGGCTAAAAAATAGATGGCTCCAATGAGTGACATGTGTCTTCAAAGTGGTTTCTTTTATTATATAGTATAGATAGGATATATATGCTTATATAGACGATATTTATGATCACATAAAACGAAACTGCAAGCCAATAATTTTTTTTTGAACGGCAAATTTGGATCACTGACGGACCACTGGAGTATCATCGTGCCACCAGCAGAACCACCCGATCATATCCATCTCCACTAGGCATAATGCCTATACACCAATTCGGGAGGAAACCCAATAAATATGGGAAAAACCCCCCTTTGTGGGAATCGAACACAGGACCAATTGGTCCCAAAGTCTTATCCCACCCCCAAGATGCCACTAGGCTATAAAGCCATGGGCAACTGCAAGCCAATAATGCCTTTGAATAGCTGAATCTTTCCGCAAAGTAACCTGTTACATGAAGAATAATTATTATAATATCACATAGAATTTAAAACACGATGATGTAAATGTCAGCATGCATGCATCTTGTAGCAAATTATTGGAGGTTAAATGCATGCATCTTGTAGCAAATTATTGGAGGTTGCCAAGCTTATCAAGCAGGTTATTATGAGTACTAGCTCTATAATTACAACACAATAAGAAAAAAAAAAGTTGTCCTATTATGTACCCATCAAATAGTTATTCATATTCCCTAAACAAAAGTAGAAGAACTTTTGAAACATTAGGGTTAAACATCCCAAATATACAATGGACTAGACACATGTTTTCATTTCAAATGGTAATTATCCTTTATCATTATCATGAAGCATATATATTAAGGAATTGAAAACATTACAAATTAGGGATAGAAATAAAATTGGATGACAAGTCGAACTAATCAACTTTTAAGTTGCATTTTTCTGGTTTGAAATAAACAAGAACTAAAAGTGGCATAATGTCATCACCTAACATGTCTTCTTCACCTCGTTAGATAAAAGGTAACTTTGATCAGTCCTATATATGTGCCTAAAAAACCATATAGCATTTTGTATTCATGCACACATTTCACCATGCAAGTATATAGCTCGACACATCTCAAGTGGTTTAAAATACCAAAAGACCCAACAAAAATCAAGTAATAAGTGTGTTAAAATACCAAAAAAATACTAATCAATTTTTGAACCTATGTTTATCATTTAACTTGTTTACCGGTAAATCATATGGCATCGTTGTACCTCTTCTTATCTCACATGCCAATTTGCAAGAGGACTGATCACTTCTTCTTAGAGTTAACTTTGTTTTTGATACAAGATAAACTAAACCTTATTTTGATTTCCTTTTTTTCCCTCTCCTACATGTTCTTTCTTTATATGAATTAAACAAAAAAAAGTCCTAACCTTAAACAAACAATCCAATCCATGTCAAACCAAATCACATAAAAGTCAAATCAAACCTTGTGTAAAAGAAATTCATGATATTTGAATTCAACAATTGATAGTAAAACCTAGTTTATATATATGTCACCTACACAGTGAACACATCGTGACTCGCAACAAGGACAATGGGGTGGGGTTACTCCTTGTTACCACCCTCCGGCGTGAGAATAAGTATTTGCTTAGGAAGCAAGATAAATTATTAAGTCGTAAATATGAGTGAACAGATTAGCATTACCTCAAACCTGATTTGAAGTTGGTATTTATAATCGAAGAGTGAAAGAGAGAGGCCAAGGGGCCGTTTGATGGGCTTGGGCCTGACTGACAACCTGTAGCTTATTCATTGGTCTGGTAGGTGTGTAGGATGCAGAAGTGTCAGGCGCATGGTGGAGGTGTCGCCACTAGTTCTGCTGTATCAGGCGTACGAAGGAGCGGCCGCCACGTGGCCTGCAGGCTTTGGTTGCCAGTCTGTTCATCAGCTTTATTCAACTGGGAGCTCTGTTAGTGGACTGGGTAGCTGCGTATTAGACGGTCAACTGACCGCTGTTGTCAGTGTCAAAGCATACCGCCCACTGGTTGGTCACAGAAGTCAAAGTGACAGTTCCACTTGCATTATAATAAGATGTCGTCCTTACGCGTAGGCTTGCGCAAGATCATAGCATGTGTTGGATAAGTTGCACATGCACAATACAAAAAAAAACACATCTACACACTACTATGCACTTTCTTCGCTGTCCACGCGCACGCCTGCGCGGTACTGTGATGCTATCCCCGCGCGTGCCCGCACGGGACTGTAACATGGCAATGTGCGAAATGTAGTAACATGACAGTTGTAGAAGATGTGGATTCAGATGATACCAACAAACTGGGTGATGATCATTGTCACAACAACCATCTTTAGTAGCAACCACCGCATTCTGTGTATGCTGTCTAAAACACTCATTTTCATACATAAGATGAGAATCTCATCTTTATCCGAGTGAGAAAGCAAACCGGGTCCGCGTGCGCTCGCACGGACAGAAGCATGTTCTTTGCCGAGTGAGAAAGTAAACCGGGTGATAATCAACAACATCTAGAACCATACCCCTTAGTATAGGTGTGTAGGTGTGTGTTCAAATTCATCACCTAATGTGCCTTCTTCACGTCATTAGATAAAAAGGAATCTCAATCACTCCTACGTATCTAAAAGCACATATAGCGGTTTGTATGGATGCACACATATCATCATTTAAGTCTATAGTTCAACACATTTCAACCAGGCTAAAATACCAAAAGACCCAATAAAAGCCAAGTGATAAAGTGTGTTAAAATGCAAAAGAAAAAAATGAAAAAGAAAAAAACGAAACACAAAACACTACGAAACACAAACATGTGTATTACACGGATTAAATATAAAAAGAAATATAATTACAATTATTTTAATTTAGTGGTGTTATAAATCTGTATATTACACAGGTTAGATATCAAAAAATGTAAATTATACATTTTTATATGGTCCTTATCACATGGTTACAAACTGTTAATATAATTCATGAATTTAAAACATAGGTTGAGTAAATATAAATTATAATCTTATAAAAATGTGTAATATTATTAATAAATATAATAATATAATAATCTTATCACACGGTTAAGTATGTGTATTGTTAATGAGTGTATTAATTATTTCATAAATTATGATATTATTTAAATTACCGTTTGCTAAATTCAAACGTTTTTTTTTGCGTATAAGATTTTGTGCAGAGATGATGTATTATAGATCAAAATCATAATATTATTTGTATTATATAACGTCTTTGTTATAATAATTATTTTATAATACTAGAAAGTTTGATCAATTTTTTAAGATAAAAATTAATTCACACATAATAAATCCAAATCTATACTATATTATAAAACATTTTCTCAAAGGCTTCTTAAAAGTTAAGAGGTACAAGTAGAAGTGATTAACATACAACACACAATGCATATATTAATTATGTTTGGGGGGTTAAATTTGTCATTTTTCACGACTTCTTAAGAATTAAGAGGTACAAGTAGAAAGACTTAGTATACAACACGCCATGCATATATTAATTATGTTTTTAGGTAAATTTGTCTTTCAACATGAATATTAAATTAATATCTTAATTCTAACCAATATAATTAATTGAAATGGATCTCTAGGGACTATAATTAATTGAATTTCATGACTTATCTTAAATTAACAATACAAGGAAAATAAAATTAGTTTAAACATTTATAATGAAAAATATAACAATATATATATATATATATATATATATATATATATATAGTGTAAGTGTAACGTACAATTAGGGTTTATTGTACGCTCGTACGATATTATGAAATCGCATGTTGTTTTTTTTGTAGCAATTTCGTATGTTGGTAAATATGATGAAATCGAATGTTGGTATATAAAGCAATTTTGCATGTTGGTTTTTCAGCACAAATCGCATGTTCAAAAGTGAATTCGCACCAGATCGGACGGCTGAGATGATCACGTACATATTGTACGATAAGAGCAATTGTACGTTAACCTAACTCTCTCTCTCTCTCTCTCTATATATATATATATAGGGGATAGATCATGAGAAAACTAGTTTAAATGAGAAAACCAAAAAACTAACAAAAAAAGCCTAAAAACATAACAATTTTTTTTTTTTGACAATTTCTTATAGAAAAATCGCTACTTTTTATGTATGTAAAAAAATGTTCAAAAAAAAAAAAATTTTTTTTTGGTTGTACTGCACATGTGCACTAATACATAAAGCTTAAACCACTTAACCCACCCCCCACCAACACCCCCCAAAAACCTAAACCCCCCACCCCCACCCCCCAAAAACCTAAATTCACCCTCCCACCAAAAGCCTAACCCCCCACCCCCACCCCCCAAAAACCTAAACCCCCCACCCTCCCGAAAACCTAAAACTAAACCCTAAACATAAACCCGAAAAAACCTAAACCCCCTACCCCCCAAAAACCTAAACCCCCCATCCCCCCCCACACCCAAAAACCTAATCCTAATCCTAAACCTCCAAAAAAACTAACCCTAAAAGCTAAACTAGACTCAAAAAGCTAATTTTAAGCATCTAATGCAATTGTAGTACATGTTATATTGCACATGTGCACTGCTATATTAATAGTATTGAAAACAAGACGACACCATAAATCTTTTTTTATGGCATAAAAAATATGCTCGAATATACTTGAATGAAAGATACAAAAATTTATGATCTTATGGTGCCATTTTTGTTTTAAAATGATAACGTGTGGACAAATGGGAAATGTTTGAAAAGTTATATATATTTTTTTCCCAATTTTACCCCTCCTTCATTAAAAGTCCCCCCCCCCCTTCATTAAAAGTCTCCCCCCTCCTTTTTAGTGGTTTTTAGTTAGTTTTCTCATTTATATCTAGTTTTCTCATGATCCTCTCCCTATATATATATATATATATATAAGGGAAGGTTCATTTGAGAAGAAATTTAATGTGAGAAGAAAAAGAAAAAATGGCATATTAGTAAAATGCTATTTCATTTATAACTCATATCATTAATTTTCTCTCTTTAATTAATTAGTCAACTAATCATTAATTATCCTACATATAATCTACAAAACCTACACATATCAAAATTTTCCTACATATACCCTACACATTATAGAATTTTATCCTACACAGTCGAAATTTATCCCACACACCTCGAAATACATCCTACACAACTCGTAATTTATCCTACACAACTAGTAATTTATTCTACACTTTAAATTAAGTTGTTTTTTTCATTTGGAAAAAGAATATATTTTGAAAAGGAGTTACAAATTTAATTTAGCTTGTTATTAATGGGGAAGAATACACATTAATGATTTATGTAAGTTTACCAATATACCCTTATATTAAAATTAAATACAAATATTAAATGAAATAAATGAAGCATTCTTATTGGTTGAAACTTCTTCTTTTTTCTTCTTACAAATTTTTTTTGTTGGAATCAAATGCATTATCATATATATATATAGTGGATGGTTCAAATGAGAAGAAATTTTTTTTAAGAAGAAAAAAGAAGAAATTTCAACCAATAGGAATGCTTCATTAGACTTCATTTAATATTTGTGCTTAATGTAACTATAAGGGTATATTAGTAAACTTACATACATCATTAATTGGTAGTTTCATCTTTAATAACTAACAATATTAAATTTGTAACTTATTTTTAAGATATATATTTTTCACAAAAAATAAAAATAAAAATTCATTTAAAGTGTAGGATAAATACGAGGCGTGTAGGATAAATTACGAGTTGTGTAGGATAAATTTCGAAATGTGTAGGATAACTTTTGATGTGTGTAGGCAAAAATATTTAGTGTGGAGGATTATAGTCTTAATGACTAATTAATTAGTCAAACATAATAATAAATGAGATGAGAAAAAAAAACTATTTAATGTTTTACAATTATACCCTTTTATTCTTTTTCTTCTCAATAAAATTTTCTTCTCAAATGAACCTTCCCCTATATATATATATATGATAATGCATTTGATTCCAACAAAATTTAAGCAATTTGCAATATTTTATGCTTATGGTACAACATTTTAATAAAACTATTAGGAGACAAAATAGTATTTCTGTATTAATATTATTAAGAGAAAATAATAACTAAATGAAAATTTAATTACGATTTAATTAGGTGATGAATATAAAGTTCATCAATAACTCATTAAATATTATTTATCTAGACATTTAATCTCTACTAATGCATTTGAAGGGTATGTCCTTCTACTCATATGTATACAAACCAAAAAGCTTTGTAACCAATTTCAAAGTTAAAACCCTTAATCATGAAATTGAAATCGGATAGTTAAAACCCATATAATTATCCTGAGCTACCAAACAATTTTACTCAGCCACACGGCACCGGGCACACCCATAAATTATTTCCTCACACTCTATATTTTTCTCCAACGTAGCGGCACAACATCCACTAACCACCGATTGACCACCACCAACCACTGCGCAACTACCACCGATTCTGTCGAATTTTCCACCACCAACCGCCAATTCTGCCTTTTTCATCACTTCGAGTATATATCATTTTGCAGCTGATGTTTAGCAATTTTTAATCTCATTGGAACGAAACAACAAGTGTCTTCGTCAACCGTAGTAGCTGATATCGGTGTGGAATTTTTCTTACAATTAAACAAATTATATGCTGGCCTACCCATGTGAAATGTTTTCAGTGTGTTGTTGCATACAAGGTTTTATTTCTTTATATGTTCTTCGATTATTTTTTATTTCATTTTCTTATAATTGTTAAAATTCCATGATTATATGGCATGTGTTTCTAAAATTTTGTCAGAAAGTTGGTTATATTGTCTTTTGATCTTTTGCACTAGGAAGAAAAAAGTTAAGAAAAGGTTGAAAAAGAAGATGAAGCCTACATATAATCCATTTTCCAAGTTAATACGACTTTTAAGTCTCATAAATCATGCTATGTTTCTACGACTTGTTTATTAAGATTATATTTTGAATCATATTTATGTATCACTAGAGTTTGTATGCAAAATTGATGCTGATGATGATATCACTAAGGAATGATAAGGTCTTACGTACATATATAGTGTCCCGTCTATCTGAAGGTTTTTTTTTATGAAGTATCTAATTTTTAGCATTTGTAAAGTTGAAGATGAAAAAGGTTTACTAATGCTGCTGTTTGTTAGTTCATCAACTTGGTGAATTGTTCTAAGGTTTTCTTGAGTGTAGTTTAGTGTTGAAATCATAAAAGACTAGAATACATGAAAGAAATTGAAGAAGAAAAATAGTAGAAATAGTAAGCAGCCTTGAATCATTATGTCAGCATATAACAACACAGATGAAGAGTACTGAGTACTAACTAGTCATGTTATATATATATATATATATATATATATATATATATATATTAACAACCTAGATAAACTTTCATATACTAGAACAGATACATCGAAGCAGCCCAGCAAGACATCGACTACACACAAAACAGGCCATTCGTGGAAAGCCATTACGATAATCCTAGAAGAACAACGACTTCCAATAGAGCACCATAAAACAACACCTTGTCCTACAAAAAGTGGGAAACTCACCCGTCTAATGAAGGTACACAGATTATGCCAAAAGGAACCAAACCGCCTATGCTCCCCGCCGTTTGGTTGGTGTCATATGCCGGGGGCGAAGTCATTTATGCTTGGATCACCTGGTAACATGGGGTCTGCCAATGGATGCCTTGGAGATGTTGTAAACCATGAGGGATCATCATGTTCTCTATTGTAAGCAAATGTAATTGTTTCTCTCTGCTAATTGTCAACAGTTTTGTTATTTTATTTGAAATCATGTTATAGGCTAAATTAGGAAGTATGTATTATAAGCAATTATTAGACCAAAAGTCATGAAGCTGTTACTAAGCGTTGACTTTTGCGATCACCATTGGTAGTTAACCCGATTGTCAAGAGCCGCTTTCTCTTACGGTTGCTATAACGAGTATCTAACACTTTGTACCAAGTTCATCTTATGGTTTGTTTTCTGTAACATAATCTTTATGTACTTTAAGGTTGGATATCCTGCATATGGAGTTACAAACTATATTTTACTAATGTATTTTATTTTACCCCATAGATTTCAAACGAGTTTCTAAATACAGGTGTTCAAAGTTCGCTTCAAATCAACTGAACAAATAATCAAACTTGTTACCTCGGTTCGAGATTATAAGCAATAACCGAAAAGCAAATGCGACCCTTGTTTCAATCGGAATCGGGTCGAAGAAAAACAAAGATGATCTGTTGAAGGCTTTATGAGTAGGAAGTGTCTAACCGAGTGCACACCCTTAAAATCACCAAGTGAAGTGTTGTGGTTCCCACCGCAATGCATGGCTTGTCCAGTATACATATGTACACAACTTATATATTTTTTTAATCATTTTTGTCACACCCCCAAAATCCACCATGCGGAGCATCACCGCTTGGAGGCGTGACATGACCAGGATCGAGCCACCAATCATATTGAACAACATAATTAAGTAAATAAAACCAACCACAATACAATTGGTGACCAAAAGGAAGTTAACCAAGTTCAATTTAAACAGCGGAAGCATAAGACGTCAAAACATAAGTTCGTAGTTCATAAGTTTAAAGACCCAAAACATAAGTTCCATAAGTTTATAAAGTTTAATTATTAAGTACGGGACATAACAATCCGCATCCCACAACGACCACCTCCATGTGCAAGCCCCATAGCATCTAGCGACCTGCAAAGCATGTAACAACGAGTCAACAACAAAGTTGAGTGAGTTCACGGTTGGTTGTCCATTTTAGAGTTGTTTCCAAAAAAAAAAACGTAGTTTAATCTCATTCAGCTATCCAGGCGTGGGGGTTACCCCATAGTTCGAAAACGTTTATTAGTTAACCATCCCATGTCCACCTTCCCTGGCTATCCAGCCCGGCACTCCGGCCGTGGGGGCTACCCCATTATTTAAACTACCAGACTCGTTTATCATATCGACTACTAACGAAAATTAATTGTGCCCTAGCGTCGGTGTCTATCATCACCGACGTGCCATAGTCCATTAGTACACGCCCGTCCGACTGGCACGGTGTGAGGTTTGTTAAACCTAATAGCGCTATTAACTAATGACCCGCTCGCCATAGCCTCGGCGATTAAGTCGATACAAAAAGGGAGGGACTTCGCTGATAGAGTTCTAGTCTAGTAAGTCTAATCCGTCCCAACAGGACGAGGAATTTACATTCCTGAACACGTCTCAAGGACGAGGAATCCCTATTCCTGAACCCATTCCCATTCCCACCGGGAATTTCCATGCTTTGTAGAAAAGTGTGAACTCACCTCGGTTTGTTCGGTTAGATTCTCAAATATAGCTAACAGTCAAGGTCGGTCAATCACGTCCTAATAAGGTACGGATAACAATCAGTTTCTCATGCATAACACGTATCCTACGTACGGTTTATTTACTCATTACTTCTATCACATAACATGTACACACTTTAATAGTTCACGCTCATATAAACATTCCACCTATAGCTACTCAAGAACAAGCATACGATATTGCACATGTTACTTTCATTGACATATAACATGTTAGATCATCCTCAGATAACATACTCGACATTTAGACACGCAAATTACTACTTATGTCATTTCAACTTAAATATCCAAAACTGGGCTGTTTTCGGGCATTTTAATAAAATAGTTAACTTATTCCAAAAATTCCCAAATTTTTACAGAATATCTTAAATGATCCAAATATTATTGTGTAAAAATCTTGGGATCCAATTTATTACCAATATTTTATAAAAATTCATTTTCCGGACTGAAGTCAGATTCATCTTTTTCTGACTGCAGTCCACAGAATAATTTATTTAAAATTCGTCGTAAGTCCGATTTACGAAATTTCAGTGAGAGAATTACAAATACATCGGTGGTCATCTACAGTACAAATTTCATGAGCTAACTCTACACAGAATTCAAGTTATGATTGAAAACAGAACACATCTTTTCAGCAGTAAAAATGCAGCTTGAGCTGCTGTCCGAAAACAGTCCTTTAAAAATAGTAAACGAAGTCCAAAAATTATGATTCCGGTGCCATTAGAACCGTATTTCGAAATAGCCTGTTATAGACTCAAGAAAATCCGTTTTTCGTTAAATATTGACCTGTTTACAGCCAACTGAAGTTGGCTGTAAAAGCTTGGACAGAAGCTGTTTTCAGCTTTTAGCTTTCTAACTCGTGTTCGATTGATTCCGTTAACATGTTTAGTGATCACAACAACATCAAACATCAATATTAACAAGAAAATCATCAGGTAATCAACAAGAATCAAAACAACTTCATATTAACATCATGTTTTCACCTTATTTCATCATCATGTTACTTTATATTCAAGACTATGTTTATGACCCTATAGTGTTCATGGATTCTCATCATCAAATAACTATTAACCACTTAAATAACATGAAAAATGAACGGATCTAAGTTCTTACCACTAGCTCAAGGCTAGGGGAGTTCGAGTGTAGAAAAGTGGTGGTTAAAAGAAGATGAGAGAGGTCCTTGAGCTTCCGAACACGCCAAGCTTGTTTGTATGATCTCTAACACCTTTAGATGCCTTTAGATTGCTTGGAATGAAACTTAAAGATGGTGATGGTGGTGTGGTGGGTCTCGGCCGAACCAAGGAGAGAAGGGAGAGAGAGTTGCAAGTATTGTGATGGTGGTGATGAGTGTAGTCAAGTCCCTTTGGTCATTCTTATAATCCCCCATCACCTCTTTGTCTAATGGATATTGTGTTTCAAGAGTACACAACATATCCAATATTTTAATCAAGAAAATCATGGGGTGTGAAGCCCCATGTAACCGGCCCAAGGGGGGGGGGGGGTATAGGGTTGGGTTTCAAATGGTTTAGTTGCAAGTTAGTTAGAATTCAAGTGTTAAGTTGGTGCATTATGGTGTGTCATATATTATATGGTGTGTTAGGGTGTTCGGGGACCCTAACTAGCTCAGAAAAATAGAAACAATGCTTCTAGCATTATTTTGGTGTTTCGGGTAATGTCCGGTTGTTCGGTTGGGTGTTGTTCCGTTAAAGTGCTTAATTAATCCGTAAGGTGTCTTTTTTAATACTTTTTGTAACATTTTTAATTCGAGTAAATTACGTTTTTGGCCCCTGTGGTTATATCAGTTTTACTATATTGGCCCAAAATAAGAATTTTTAACAGATCTGCCCCCATGGTCCCTATATCTAACCATTTTGGCCCCTAATTCTAACCAAACCCCAACTCTGGTTAACTTCTTGGTCACATGGGTTGCACATGATGGGTAAAATTGTAATTTCCACTCCCCCTTTACTTTTACTGATTTATAAAAAATAAAAGAAACAATAATTATCATACATACAGAACACATACACACACACTCTCTCTCATCTTTCTCTCTGCTCTCTCTCTCCTACCACCACCACCACCCCCACCACCGCAAAACACAACCTGCAACAATACACCTCCGACTAACACCACTTCAGCCACACCTCTGCCACACCTCAGCCACCACCACACTTCAGCCACCGACCACACCACATCAGTCCCCCGTCGGTGACCATCACCTCCACCTCCACAACTGCCACACCAATAATGTTTGATCAAAAACCAATAACCATATCCATCCAGATTAAAAAACAAACCCACAAACAAAATCAAATCCAAATTAACGAAAGAATCAAATCAAATCCAAACAAACCCACAAACAAAATCAAACATACACAGGCCTATTTGTGTTATACCTGGATAAATGATCTGAAACAAAATCAAACCCAATAACCATTCCTTTCCACTGTGAGAACCTCCCACCGCCACCTGACCACCGCCGCTGCCACCGCGCCACCTGACCACCGCCGCTGCCACCGCTCCCCCTTTTCCCGCCGCTCTCTCTCTCCTCGTGGCTCCGATTATAAATCGGTTTCGAACGAGAACGAGATTGGGGGTTCATGTGTGTACTCTTCTTGATAAAATTGTGAATCCAAGATTGGGGGTTCATGGCGGAGAGTTTATGAGGGAGAGACAGGTTGTAGTGTTTGGCAGGGGGTCGGTGGCTGATGTGTGCAAAATGCAACATATAAATTACATCATCTGTGGCATAAAACTAACCCTTTTTAGTACTAATGTTGGAAAAAGTGTGTTTTTGTCTTCCTTTTATATTTTCAGGATTAAATGAGCTCAAATTAACAAAAGAAGCAAAAAGGCAGCTAAATCTAACATAAATACAAGAAAAGGAACAAACGTGGCATGCCCGACCTCCCCAAAAGCATCTTCCCAAGCAAAAAAAGAGAGCAGAAGGCTGAACACGCCCCATGCTCAGTGAGCACGGGGGCGTGCCCAAGTGTCAGCATAAAAGACAAAGTTGTAGAAGCTTCCATCGCCCACCACGGGGCCATGCTCAGCGGACACGGGGTCGTGGTCAACTATAAGATTCGCAGAATCTAGGAAAATCTTGATAGTACAGATATGCTTCTGCACACGAGGTCGTGCCCAGCGGACACGGGGCCGTGGTCAACTAATAAAGACAAGAGCAATTAATGAAGAAAGAGAAGGATGTGGACACGGGGCCGTGCCCACTGGACACGGGGCCGTGCCCGAGCTTCTGTTCAGCCTATAAATAGGAGTGCTTGGTTCAAGCTCAAACCATCCCTTGGCACACCACCTCTCTCACACTTCACCCACCACCCACCACCACCATAACACCATCATCCACCACCATCATCCATTGTCCATCATAGAGTGTGTGAGTCATCTCGGGATCCAAGATTGATCGTAAGAGTTCTTGACAATCAAGGCCATGTTTGCCTAAGTCTCTTACATCACTTGGTGAAGACAAAGTGTCTAGTGTAATACTTTTTTATTTTTAATCTTTTTGCACTTTTTAATTGGTTATGTATTAATGACTTTAATAACTAGTTTCTTATGTTGAAGGTGATTCTTCCTTATCGTTTGTCCGTGGTGTCTTGGCATTATTTTACTGTCTATATAAAATAAAAGATTTTCACCATTCATATCTCCACGGTCTATATGGAGGTATGTTGGCTACCTGGTCGGGGGTTAAGGGAACGGTTTGGTAAGAGTCTTGCCATTGTTCAGTGTATAGATCCTGCAAAGGACCTGGGTCAAATTTAGTAGGACCTCCTTCAATACTTAACGGTATTGGATGGCGGGGGTCCAAACTCTTTGATCCCCTCATAAGTTAAACTACTATTAATACTTTAACCCGGCTACTTAGGACTGTATCCCTGTTGACTCAGACTACTTAGCCGAGGGTAACGTCACCTTCAAAAGAGGGGCCTACCACATTATGCATTAATAACTTAATTAACTATCTTTCAATAATCCGACCCTTTAGGATTGTATCCTTGCTGACTCAAACTACTGGGTTGAGGGTAACGTCACCTCCAAAAGAGGGGCCTACTACAATAACTAAGATAATATCTTAAATAGTGCAAAAGTGCGAAAATAATCAAAGGTTACACTAAACACGAGTCGGAGCCAAGTGATTCATCTTGTCTATCTGTTTTTATTTTTATTTTATTTTTCAGCATTTTAGTTAGTTTTTATTTTCTTAGTTTAAAACATTTTTCTAAACTTTTGATTTGATTAGACGTTGAGGATAAACCGGTACTAAAAGCTCTTGTGTCCTTGGACGACCTCGGTATCTTGCCAATACTATACTACGCTCACGATGGGTGCACTTGCCCATATGTGTGTTTAGTGTTAGTAAATATCGTGTTTTATAAATTTAAAACTTGGCTAAAGAAAGTGTTAAAGGGCTTAAAATATACATTAAAAACTAACGACACTTCACACGCATCAAGTTTTTGGCGCCGTTGCCGGGGACACAAGGATTTTAAGAAAGCTTAAAATCGACGACCTAATCAGTTTTTCAAAACCTTTTTAAAACGCGCGCACATTTTTCTGCATTTTAGTTTAGTTTTGCATTTACAGTAACCTGTACACGGGGCCGTGTTCACTGAACACGGGGCCGTGCTGCACATTTTTCATAAAACACCCAGTAACAGTAGCTTGAACACGGGCCGTGCTCACTGAACACGCCCCCGTGCTCAACGAAATCAGTAACTTTAATTAAAACGCCCAGATACAGATTCTGTACACGGGGCCGTACTCACTGAACACGGGGCCGTGTCCAGCCTCTGTTTCCGTTTTTATTTTTGTTTTCTGATCTCGAGACTTGGTTGTGGTCTGCTGAGTGATTCTTATGGATCAATACTCAGGAGGTTACAACTACACCTATGAGGAGGATGATTATAGGAGTAACTATTGCACTAATTGTAGTAATCCGCACTCGGTTCAATATAGTCACTCATATCAACCATCCAATTCATACACCTATTATGAGGAGCCCAGGTACGAGCCATCAACTTCATACACATCCTATGAAGACCAAAGGTATGAACCTCCTCCCTCATACTCATATTTTGATGAACCAAGGTATGAGCCTTCTTACTCATACTTTGAGGAACCAAGATATGAGCCACCATCTTCGTATGCTTATTATGAGGAACCATGGCGTGAACAACCCACCTCATATGAGTATTATGAAGAACAAAATTATGACCCTTATCCATCATATACTTACAATGAAGAACAATGGTGTGAACCATCTACTTCATATGGGTATTATGAGGAACAAAGGATCGAACAACCGGATTCAAGCTCTGAAAATCCCGATCCTTACTCTATAACCGAAGTGACCGATAGGATATTAGAACACCTTAGAGTTATTGATCGCTATATAAAAGAATCTCGCGCAAGGGAAGAGGAGTCCCACGCAAAAGAAGAATTAATTAAAGAAGAAATAACCGAAGGTGTAAAAATGGAAGAACAAATAAGTGAAAAACCGACACATGAGTTAAACAACGAAAAAGGTGAGTCCGTTAATGATAAAATTCAAGAAGAGTCTAATTTTGAAGAAATTAATCTCTTGTCACCTTCTTTTGAAAATCATTGTTTAGTTCCCACTCATGCTAAGTTTTTAAAAGAGTTAAACACTAACACTAAAATTGACGAAACGGTAAGTGTTAAGTTAACTACTGATCAAACCTCGCTAATAAAAGAAGACCCATTTGAAATCAACATTACACCGGTTCCATGTTTTTTTCAAAATTCATTTATTAGTAATGTCACAATTGATAAAGATCTTTGCGTTAACATAATGCCCAACTACATTTTCGAAAAATTAAGTATTAGTGATTTTTCTCCATTTCAAATACCCATTTTTCTATCTAATCGGAAAATAATAAAATCAATCGGTGTAGTTGAGGATGTCTTGGTTCAAACAAATCAAATGGTAATCCCAACCGACTTTGTCATCCTAGATGACGCTCCTCTAGTGTTGGGACGACCCTTTGTAGAAACCCACGAAGCTTTGAAAAACCGGAAGTACAACAATCTATCTATTCAATTAGGGGCCTTCAAAAGATGTGTCGATCTTGAACGATCAATGAAATATCCATTCGGCAATAACGACCCCCTAATTGAAAATGAGCCCGAACCACCCGATAAGGTGGGTCTAGCCAAGGACCCTTATAAACGTGGCGCACCACGGAGGCATTCCGCGGAACTATCCGCAGTTTAGTTTAGATTAACCTTTATGTTTTCTAGTTTAGTTTTTAATTTTCAGGAATAAAACACACTCGGGATGGTGAAGGATGCTAAGGGAAGCTTGAACCAACACCCCATACACAAAAACAGAGCCTCCCGACGATTTTTCTTCATTACAGCAAGTTCAGCACGGGGCCGTGCTCACCCTAACACGCCCCGTGCCCGAGGTTCTGCAGAAAATGCCCAGTTCAGGTAACTAGACACGAAGCCGTGCTCAATGAACACGCCCTCGTGCCTAGCCTTCTGTTTAAATTTGATACTGGCAGTCTGACCACGGGGCCGTGCTCAGCCAACACCACTCCGTGTTCAGCTACCCAGTAACATAAAATCTTGTTTTTAACCCACTTTTACACATTTTAATCAACCGAAAAACTTATTTTTGGGACACATTGAGGACAATGTGTAATTTAAGTGTGGGGGGATGCTAAAACCTTGAATCTTGCAAGTCCTAAAAACAAGCCTTACACAAAAACTCTATTGGAACCGCTAATCACCCCAAATTTTTTCGAAAATTTTCATTTTTTTACTTGTCTAGGTTTAATTTGGGAATTTCAAAATTCTAAAAAGGTTATATTTTTACGAATTTACAACCGATAGCGTCGTGATAAAAAGAACCAACATAAGAAAATTATGAAAAGGCATGACAAGCTTAGTTAAAATTTAATTATATATACTTGATCACATAAAAACCCATTCCCACAAAAGTGAGTTTTGAGCCTTTATTGAGCATACAAATACATATCTTTAAACTAAATGCTCATTTTTCGTTTCTTGTGTGAATAGCCGCTTGGTTCTTACAACTCTAGAACTTGCCACGACGATACATTCCCGGTCCTTACCAACTTAAACCCGAGTAAGTATATGATAGAGGCATTAGGACTAACCCTTTTTTATTTCTACACCATTATTTTCTTTTTTTTACCACCTACCCAAAATCCCACTAGTTAACCCCTTTGAGCCTAAACCTTTTCATTTCTTAACCCAAACCAAACACCCTTTCACCCACCAAAACCTTTTTATTTTTAACCCTTTGTTTTAGTAACAAGTTCGGTTTTTCATATGACTTTCAAAAAAAAAAAAAAAATTGTGTTGATGATGAAGCAAAAAGAAATAAACAAGCAAGTTCATCAAAAATAACTTTGTTTGGAATTATGGCTTCATCAAAATAAAAAGTTGAAAAATAAGAAAGTCTTATGAAAACCGATGCTTTTTACGCTTTTTCGCCCTTTTCTACTAACCACTAACCCAACCACCTACCTTTAACCCAAGCCTAACCCTTCACCCAAAAAGTCCTCTTGATATTTACAAAGGTTTATAGTTAAAAAGGAGGAGGATTGATTGCTTGGCAAGCCTATGGTAGGAGTAAGTTCTATGCCGCTCTCGAGTGATTCACTAAAATACATCTTCGGCCGAGTGTTGAGTGATCCCCCGTGAGGTATGTGAACTTGTATATAAATAAAATTTTAAAGAGGCATGTTATGCCCTAATAAGTAATTTATCTTATGAAAAGTTTTAAATAAATCATGACGAATAGGATTGTAAATAAATAAAAATAAAACTAAATAAAGAATCTTGGAAATCCCGACACTCTATGACAAGCCCAAAAACCTTCTTTTCTACCAATTCCATTTGGGAGTGTAAAGCCGCATTATAAAGAGTTTTGCTTGAGGACAAGCAAAGTGTAGGATCGTTTTTAGACCCGAACGAGTTGATCAGAAGAGTTTATCTCAATACGAGTGGCGGAAATAAACGTATCAAGGTCAATTCAGCAAGATTCACACTATAAACTGTTGTATGATTGATTTGATGACGTTTTACAACCTGACAACACTTCGGCAGCACTTCGTTGCACAAACCGGAAAGTTCTAAATGAAATGGACAAGAGAGGTATTTATAGGTGAAGCTATTTCGTTTGAAAATGGCATGACACCCTTCAAACGAAATCTAATTCCCTTTGAACTTGTCACTATCTAATTCCCTTTGAAAGTGTCACTATCTAATACATAGGGAATAAGTCATTTCTAACAAGACTCGATACAAGACGAAGTCGACAGACGCATGCACCAACAGACTCCCCCTCGAATGTTGACGAGTCTTCAGTGTCGAGTCTTCAACGTTTTCAGTCTTTATCAGTCCTCTCGAACTCTTTGAAGTATCTGACGCTGTAAGTATCCTCAAATCTCCTCTCTTCTCTTTTTCATCAGCACCAATACATTCCTTCCTTTAGGTGTCTTCAGACTCCCCCTTTCGATATACTGGGATCGCAGTCTGGCTTGTTAAAATCACAGAGTCCTCAGGTATCGGAACCTGACTCTCTATCATCTATCCAAGATCACCTAGCTCTTATCCTGCACATTCTCTACCCAAAAATAAATTTTCTGATGATAACTTGTAAAAACAATCTCACTATCTACTGAACCTCTTGCAGGAATTATACAATCAAAGAATGATTTTACAATGTAGATCTCTGATGAAAACACTTGAAGAAATATCGTTTTTCTTATCAAGACAACACACTCTCCCAAATCATTTGTTCATCATGTCTAGCACTCGGAATTTTGAAAATTAGCTCTCCAACACCAGTTGTCGAAAATCTTTTTGAATTTTTCAAAATTTATGCTAAAACACACTAAAATCTTTTTGGATTTTTGAATATAATGAAATACAGAGAAGAAATATTTACAAACAATATTTTTGTGAGTTTGTGTAAGAGGATCATATTAGTTTATGAGACAAATCACCAACACCGTTAAGCTTTAATCATTTTAAGTTCTAAATGATTCACTTAGATTGTCAGTATACCGGACCACTTAAATTTTCACACAAAGTTCAACTGATTCGAGATACGAGATTAATGTCTTAAGCACTTAAACTCAATCGCGTGTCCCACCTCAGAATATACTCCCGTATCCAGATCCCAATATTCAGTCTTACAGGTGAGTATACCACAGATGATATCTGTAAGGGAATAAATTATGAATCAGTATGAAACCGTGAGAGCTCAGGTCAGAACTTCTGTTCAGCAGAGAGATGACGGTTCGACTTGGGTGGGTCCCCTTTAGAGGATCTTTTTTACAACAGCAATGATTATCAATTTTATTGTTTCATCATTTTTGCTGAAGGTGGCGCTATATTTCAAGCAAGCAGAAAGTATTCTCCGGGGACTAGGCCATTGCATCCGCAAAATCAGAAGTCCCGGGATAATACCCCAGATATCACTGAGCATAAAGACCTAGTATCTCAGAAAGAGGGACCTTTCAAACAAGATTTTGGGGGTTACCCATATATCCGAGAGATGTTTCCCCACGATATAAGCAAGTTTGAATTTAGGTTTATATCTCGTCACAATCTACTAAATGTGCGAAAACCTACTGACACATCATCAGTGAGACCGTTTATCACTTTTTAACTTTCCATTTCTTTAGCATGTTATGATAGTCCACTAATGTACTATCATTTCCTCTTCTTTGACATAAAAACTCATTTTTCATTTTATCATGTTTTTAGATTTTTCAAATTTTCAAATGTTTTTGGATTTTCTGAAATCTTACTCCCCCTAAAATACAAACACTTTTAAAGGAAATTTGAAAACAAACTGTACAAACAACGTGACAACTGATATCGAATTGCTTCAATTCGCCATCCACTTGGCATAAACAATCAGAACTCCCCCTCACAACAAACTATTTTCCCATTGATTTCAAAACACTTAAGTTTGTTTAAATCAAATGGTTTTTCCGGAAAATAAGTTTTGTTGAATGATTTTACCATTTATAGGTTAGGGGTTCATCATCTTGCTTCTCAATCAATCACTTGAATGTATGGCCGAATCAAGTTCAAACTAATGACCTTGATTAACCACTTGTAGGAAAATGCAAGTACAACTTAATGTCCTTGATTTTACCACATGTAAGTTTACCTACCAATCATACCATTTGTAAAAAAACTAACAATTTAAAATATCATGTAACACCCGTCTAATTACTACTCGAATCTAACAATAATTCATAAGATTTATATAAAAGATGACCCATTTAAAACATAAGTTCCAAAAGTAAAGTTTTAAAGTAACAAACATTAGTCAACTACCGACTAATTCAAACATCCATAAGTTGTTTAACAAACAGTTTACATCATAACTTTGTTTAAACAGAGTTAATTTGTGCGGAAGCTTCAAAAGTTCGTGTTCGGTTCTTCAAAAGCATGCTTGACCGTCATCCGTAATCTTTGAATACCTAGAAACTGAAATGTTTATATTAAACATTAGTATTAAAGTACTTAAAAGTAATACATAATCGGAACTACGTTTAAAACGGATTCGATTTAACTATGATATGCAAACATTTACAGACTTTTCAGAACTCTACCGTAACTTACGGTACCTACCGTAAGTTACGGTAGACATTTGAAACTTCTGGTCCACCGTAAACCAGTAGACAACCACCGTAAGCATCCTGATCTCTACCGTAAGTTACGGTGACACCGTAACTTACGGTAGTCTCTGTAACTTTATGTTTTGGCTTTTTGCTTGTTTTGCCCAAACCCATTTCTCGGATATCTCGTTCTATCAAACCAACATGTTAATTTCTCGCATTCTATTATGTCCTTTATCAACTATAACAAAGGCCAATTAGCTATATTACGAAACATTTACCACGCAATAATGGATTATTCGACCCGTCTTAACTTTACTCATTTCACTATCATTTAACTAGGAAGCTATTGGCACTTTATACCCAACATCCGGGGCTTGTTATCACCCGCATTTCTTTACCAATCTCATGGTTTAATGCTCTTGTGATTGTTATCGCCTTTTCAACTCTCTAAACACTAGTACAATAATTGACACAACGAATCAACCCGTTTGGCTCATCTTGTGGAATCCTCCAATATGATGACTACCAAACGGTTTCTTGTCACGCTAAGCCTATTAATTCAAGTAACGATCATGGTTGCTACAATCAACACCATAACTACCCTACAACGAAACTTCGCATAATTTAACAACAATTTGTTTAATGTAACGGGTCAAGTTACATACCTTCATAATTCGTCGACATTGCTTTCTAATCATAATTACCCATTCCCGGGCTTGTCGACCTTAGCGTATCCCTTCTAATCCTCGGTTTCTGCTTTTATAACTCGATTTAACGAGTGACGTTCGAGTCACTCCAAATACTACCATTTCGACCATTATTTTAACACATTCTTCATCTAGTGAATTACATCTCTTTACTTACATCCCATTATGACTAATTAAGCGGTATTATCAATAAACATATTTAACCAACTATTTATTTTGACCCGCTTGGTTTGTCGAGTGAATTCCATCACTT
>JARYGA010049136.1:0-44585 GCA_030545235.1 Helianthus tuberosus | reverse complement strand
TTACATCTGATAAGTTGAGCTTATGTGGATAACAATACCGATAATCGTTTTAGGATGTTTATCTAAATGTTAACAAAAAGAACAACAAGAGCGTTTTTGGCATGACCGTACACTGATATGATTCTCTTACCCTCGAAACTCGCAAAAAGAATGTTTGTATATGTTTACTTTTCTTAGTTTCTGCAACTCTGTATATATTTATTTACTGCTTTCAGTCTTTAAGTTTGAAATATTCAAAATTCCAAAAAGATTTTAGGTGTGTTTTAATATAAACTTTATAAAAGTCAAAAAGATTTTATTTCTGCTTTAGTTTTGATTAAATGATGTTGGAACTCAAGTCTTCGACACCTGAAAATCTGATTGAAAACCAAAACGACTGAATCTTCATAAACGGTCAGAGTTTGCAAGTTTTGAAAGTTAATAATCAAAATTGAAAAATCTGTTAACTTTTCAAACTAATTGTCGGACGGTAGTTAAATGAGAATTGGTCTCATATGCGTCGTTTGTTTATGATTAACTATATTCCAAGCGTTTGTTCTCATTATGCGTTTAGCTTTCTTGCATGTGCAGATGCTAAAGGCGAAGAGAACGTGTTCGATGACAAGCTTCGGAATGAAGACACGACGTGAAGGTACTCAAATGATAAAGATGGTCGAGTTGCCGCTGAACAATCATCAACACCACAAGGATCTCAAGTATCGAAAATCAAAAGACTCACAAGCATAATCAAAGGGGGAGGTTATTGATACACTTCCTAAATGAAAACGGGAGTTTGTTAATACACTTTCTATGTGCAACATGTGAAGTCTTTGAAGATCCTACGACAAGAATGGATGAACCATCAAGAGATGGAGAACGAGATTACGAACCTCGTGAGCAGCATCCAAGGGGGAGTTTGTTGATACATATTGTGTGGATATGACTCGGCTCGGTTCGACTCGACTACGAAGTGAAGGCCGTAGTCAAGACAACCTCCTGTCTTGACTCAGTATGCGATTTAGTTTGTAACGTTTGCATAAATGCAACTGCGTGTGTGCAGTTTGCATTTAGTTTATCTGTTATGTTTATTAGTTGTCTGTTTGTATTGGCCCAACATTGAACAAGGCCCAAGCTAAGTGATGAAATCCAAAGCCCAAGTCTGAGGCCCATGCATATGACGAAAACACATGTGGGACGAAATCCCTTTTATGGTGAAATCCCCATATGGGACAAAATCAGGAGTGGTTTCATCTGGTCCTTGGATTTCATCAATGGGTTTTCGTCAAGAACTGGTTTTCGTCAAGAACTGGTTTTCGTCGATCATGATACTATATAAGCACAGACATTAGACAGGACACATAGACGGAAGTCTGAATAGATTTCATTGAGCAAACACACTGTAAACACACACACTGAGAGTTTATAAGAACATCTTGTAAACATTGCTTTATAACCATTTCATACGCATTAATACAATGGAGTGTTAATCGTTGAATCTTTGTGTTTGTGTTCATAACTTGGTTTAACTTACCCGTTTGGATTCCGCACTCACGGGTTTGTCGGAAAACAGGAATAGAGGTTGACTCGATCCTCCGGGTGGACCATCATTAAGTCTATGGGTTCTTTTGATAGGTCAAAGTGGGCAAATATAAAAAGTTGAAAAGGCTGAAACGGGTCAAATAGGGTTAAGAAAGAAAAAATAGAAATGGTGAAATTGTTCTCTAATAATCTTTGTAGCAGTTTGTTGAATTGCCTATGCTCACCAACTTTTTGTTAAATTGCCTAAATGAAAAAGTATTTTTTTTTTCAAAATTAAGTTACACATTTGTGGATCATTTTGTGACATGATTTTGGTGACTGATGAATGTTATTAGGTGATAATCTAGCTAATGTTCATGGAATCACATCACTGATTGATTGCTTTATTCCAATAGGGAAAAACCTAATTTAAAGTTATCACAAACCAAAACGTATGGTGATAATCTAATGTTCCTGAAGTCATCTGTATTGTAAAGACGTCTGGGCTGTAGTTCAGCTTCATGATTCTATTTGGATAAGGTCTGTATCAAGGATGCTTTTGTTTTTTATTCCCATTCAGATCAACCGTTGTGCTTGTACCAAGTGGACGCTTCAATTCACTTGGGGTGAACCATTTCAGAAACGTTGGCCTCATAATTTCAAGGGTTCTTTTGTGTCTAAGTTATAATCTCAGTCTCATTATTCAGGACACAAAACTCAAAACCTTGAATTAAATATATTAATTAAGATCATAATCTTCTACTGCAAATCAGAAAAGGTGAAAAACCAGGTGTATGAAGAATGAAAATTCAACTTCAAAAAGCCTTGAGACGGATCATCTACTACAAAGTGACACAGGTAAGAAAACACCCCCACACGTGAATCTGATTTTTACTCAATATTTTTTCAATTTTGATTTTCGTATTTGTAGGCGGAACCCCTAGGTGATGAAACTGGGAGATGGATCGCATTTCACAGTTTCCGGAATCTATTCTTCATCACATACTCTCATTCTGTAATACTCCTACAGAGATTGTTCGAATGAGCATACTGTCTAAAAACTAGTTTCACCTAAGTGCTTCTTTCCCCTTTTTATGTTTGACTATTGAGACTTTTAAATCTAGAGAAAGTTTTTTCAAGTATGTTGAGTATATTACCTCTAGATTTTGCCATTCGAATATCAACGCACACACCTTCAAGCTCGTTACAACTCTCCTGGAGCCTGCAGAATTAGATATTGTTAACAAATGTCTTAAATTACTTTTTAAACAAAGAGTGAGGGAGTTGGTGATTGATATTAGTAACTCATCTGATTCCCCTTCTGCTTCTGCTAAGTATCGTTTTCCTAGCATACTCTTATCTGACTCTATCTTAAAATCTTTAATCATACGTGGCTGTGACTTGATTTCTTCCTTGATGCTTGATGCTATTAGGTTTAACTCTTTGATTCGGTTGACACTTGATTACGTCACGATAGATGTTGAAACGATCAACTATCTCACCACTGGTTGCCCTCTTCTACAAGTATTTCGTATTCGAAGTTGTCATGGTTTCAAAAGATATTCTGTTCACGGACATCAAAATCTTCAAGAAGTTTGGATTTACTATAAAACTCCACTTGAATCAATAGATGTTCAAGCTCCAAATCTATTTTTCTTTTTGTAGTGGATTTGGCTGGAAGAGGGGCACCGTGAATGAACTTGGCTTCATGCAAAAAAACTAACAACAAAGTCTTACTTTGGGCATCCCTTACCAAACTCTAATGGTTTTAACAACTTCTTATCCAACTTCCCCTTCATTCAAAGTTTGGTTTTAGGTACCAAATATAAATGCAACAACCTCAAGTTATCAAGTCATTCCTTGAGGACATTGGTGTTAGCTTCAACCTATGATTTGGAAGAAATCGAGTTCAGTGCCCCCAATTTGGTTTTATATATTTACTCTTACAATCCTCTATTACTTCGGCCTCTGATGAATAAACGCTAGCCTCTGGTAAGGGATTCAATCCATTTGAATGGATGTATGCGATGTTATCTTGACGGCTCTATAGATTCTCTCTGGTTCCAGAAGCTGAGGCTATTTTTAGACAAGAATAGTGAATGCGAAGTTTTAAACTTGTATATTCATGCCAAAGATAGCCAGGTTCGTTTATTTGGCCAATCATTTATGTATTACTTTGTTGTGAACAATTATATAAAATAATCCCAATAGAAACTTGTCTATTCATTCCAATTGTCTTGTAGAATTTCACAAAGTTAGAGAGGCTAAAGGCAATTGAGTTGCCACCTTATGAACTTAAGCATATTGAGCTGCAACTGGAAAGCCATGAAGAATCATTGGCTCATATAGCTTTTGCGGATGCAGTATTTGGTGTTGCCACCCTCGATCTCTAACTTTAAGTTAACTGATTTTGAAGAACAAAGTGATGTTGTCAAGGTAATAAGAGTTTATATGATTTAATATTTGATGAAATATTCATTATTCTTTATTGGATTTATTCTAGCAATGATGATCTGTTATTTAACTTTGACTGCACTTCTACATCGTTTAGATTATGTTTGTACACCACAATTAAGTAGAGATGTTATTTTTTCTTTAGTTTACACTTGAGAAGCTACTTGAACAAGGCCATACCAATGTTCATGTTGTGTCACCTTTCTCTTCCTTAGCCTGAGAAAACTTTAAGAGCTTGATGTCATTGTCAGGTGAAGGAAAAGCAATTAGCTTCGTAAAGGAAGAAGGTACTCTTTTTTTATTAATTAAGTTTATAGGACACATTCTTTACCTTACGTGTTAATGTCCAAACAGTTGTCCAAGAAGAAGCATACAGCCAAACATATGCGGATATGGAGATTTTTTGATGCATTCGATGTAGGAGTCTTATCATTTAGGACGAAGGCATGCAAGTTATTGATTAAGATTAGAGTTTATGGCAGAATGTAGTGAAAACTGATATATTTGAACAAACTTGTAACACCTTGTATTTTTCCGCATTCCTATTTTTAGAAAGTTTGTAATCACATCCTATTTTGAGAAACCTTACATTCATATTCCAGCTCCGTTATCACAATTTGAGGCGTGAATCTTAACAAATTTCCATACTTTATACATACGCGTGTGTCATACAATCAATCGTTAATTTCGTGTTTACTTGCAATCTAATATTTGTTGTACATTTGAAACGTCATTCGTACATTCTTGACACACAAATTATACTTACATACCCTTTCCATACTCAAAAACATGTTAAAATGTAAAGTTGTAGCATAAAATGATAAACTAGTGGAAGTTCAGGGGCCCAAATGCAAACAAATCAAACTCGAACGGACCAAAGGGGTGACGCGTCACGCGACCCCTATCCCCCTTTGGCTTGGCGTGACACCAATCCCCTCGATCCGCTGAATGTTGTTTCCTTCAAGCTAGTTGCCATTTCCTCTTCACCTTTTTATTCCCGAATCACCTTTAAACTTCATTAAACTCTAAACCCTAATCCTCCATTATATAAACAAGCTTCCTACACCTCTTTTTCACTTTTCCAACTCTCTTACACTCTTAAAATACTCCCAAAATCAGTTGCAAACACAAGAAAAGGGCAAAAAACTCTAAGTCCTAAAGTGAGTTCAAACTCACCTTTCTTCATGATTTCTTCATCTCTTCTTCCTCTTGAAAGCTTGGAACACCTCTAGAAGTGTTTCCACAAGATTGCCATGGTAAACTAAAGTGGAACATCACCATTTTGAGGTCCAAACTTTCTGTTTTGGAAGAACTTTCATGTATTATTATACATTTAAACTTACACCCATCTTGCTTCTAACCAAACCTATGGTTATGGGGCTTGATTAGGGTTGATTATCATGAGTTTAGGGGTGCAAACACCCTCTAAACTTTCTGTTTTGACTAGGTTTAGACAAGCTACAAGTGTTGAGACCATCCAAGTTTACTATAGTTCATATGGCAAGACTTGTATTTTGATAACGATGTGAACAATGGAAGCCTTGGCTTTCCAAACTTGTTCCACCATCTCACTTGATGTTTTATCATATTATTCCAAGTAGTTTCCTAGACCTCACAACCCCGCCACATCTCCAACATTTTCCATGATGGATATGAAACACTCGGGTTGTTCTTACTTGGCTACTTGATGAACTAGGTAGTTAGTTGTATTTTACTTTTCATTCATGACCAACCGGGTCATCAACTAAGTTGACGACCTTGTGCTTTGGTGAATTCATACGAAGAGGTTTAATGGATGTTAATCATCCTACCTCCATGCTTAACTTACATGATATCTATGATAATACATGATGGACTAAATAATAACATAATCTATATACTATATAATATATTACCGAATTCTTGATGATAACCGAGTTATGGTTGTATGTAACACCCCGTGTTTTCGAAGTCAAGGTCAAAGTCAACGACCGATTTCGCGCAACTAGACTAATAGTGAATTTCTTTTATATGTTTATTTTAGTTGTATTATGTGGAGTAAGTGTCAATAATTACAGTAATCGACGTATATTATTCGCCATTTAATCGACTTACGACTGCGAACTATAGGAAGTAACAATGCGATAAAGTTAACAAAACGATAATCAAGTCAACATCGAATAGCAACTCGAATTATGCATTTTGATTATTGTTATACGTGTGTGTGCCTTATGTGTTACTTGTGCATGTTTATTTAAGTTATGTTGTGGTACTCAATCGAAAACGCAATCGAAATCGAACTCAATCTAAATCGAACTTTGATAATTAGTGGAGAAGAGACAATGCTAGATATGAATAGTTGGGATTAAAAGTAATTTGACTAGGAAACTCTACCGCATCGAATCACTCGCAATCGAAATCGAAATATCAAAAATCGTCGCGTCGAACACCCGAAACAAGTGCCATCCAGCCGGATTGCCCATCCGACCGGGCTGTCACTTGACCTGGTGCCAGATGCCATCCGACCGAGATGACATCCGACCGGATAAGTCACCCGGGCGAGATGCCATCCAACCGACCCACACTTTCCTCTTTGGGTAACTCTATAAATACCCATGTCACTCTCAAACTTTCTACTTTTGGCAACTCTCTGACCGAACAGCACGCTCTCCTCACTTTTTCTTCGATTTCTCTCGATTCCGGTAAGATCTCATCCTAAATCTTGTACTTTCTTGATCTACACGCACTCCTACACCTTTCTATCTTTTGAATCTTAACTTTTAACCGTGAAATCACTAGATTTGAGGTGTTCTAGGATGACGTCATCATGGTGTTCTTATGAACTTCATGTTTTGGCTTCAATCCATTAAGAACAACTTGGATCCAACCGATTTCCACACAAATAAACAAAGATCTTACAGAGATCTAAGCACTTTCATGGTGGAAAAGGATTGAGAGATGGTTTCTAACTTTTTTTCAACTCTTTTACACTCAATGCACTCAAAACCGATAGATTCGGACCTTGTTCTAGTCTTCTACTCATTCGCGGTGTTGTACTAGTTCAAGATCTGGATTCTACTCACGAGACCACCGATTTCGGGTTAACCAAGAACAACCGTCTTGAACCGGTTAACTGGTCAAACTAGGGTGATTCCTGTTTGATCGGGTCACTTGGGTTAAGATGGGGTTCCGTTGGTTAGCACGTTGTCAAAACGTCTCGATAAAAGCAACAAACAATCAAAACGGCTAAGTGAAAGACGAACAGAACGACCAGCACGGAGTGTTATCCAACCAGACTACTGTCCGACCGGATACGCCATCCGAGCGACTAGGTCATCCGAACGGCTTACACCTTGGGTCCCCCACTTAATCAACTTTATCTGAAGTTTGAGTATTGAACGCGTTGCTATCCGATCGGACTACCTACCCGACCGGATTACTCTTCGTATCATGAGATACTTCGACTTAAACAATTTTCAACATGTTCAATGCACTAAGGATGCCACCCGATCGGACAACTTGCCCGCCCGAGTGACCGCACTGCTGTTAACTTGTTCTTGCTGAAGTGTCAGCCTATCGGATTGTCGTTCGATCGGACAGACCGTCCGATCGACCGACCTGAAAGGTAGAGATACTTCAGTGTTTTCAAAATGCTATAACGAAAACTTCAAAGGACAAGCCATCATACACAAACACATCAAAGGAAGAAACAATCCACTCGAATAGTCATCCGACCGGACAACCTGTCTGACCGGATGACCACCCGAACGGATTGTCAATCCGCACAACCGGACCGTCCCATCGGATTACCAATCCGACCGAGCTGTTGTCCGATTCACTTACGTTTTGCATCGTTTTACGCGTCACTTATCGTTATGTTATCGTTCTGATTAGGCTAACCCTACTCTCTAGCGCTCCCTTCAATCTATCATCGTTGTCAGTATACTCGATCCCCTTTTGCTTTACGCACTTTTGGGTGTTACATACGTTACGAATATTCAAATCACAACAAACACACTACTCAATACTATTTGAACGCTAACCGTTAATGCATGTTATACGTGGCTTATGAATGCTTGTTTGTTATGTTTACGCATGGAATGCTGTCTACCTGCCTTAGCAACGATAGTACTATAGTTTGGACTCAGCACCTGTTCGCAGGGGTTGTTAAGGACAATTACTTGCATGGATTACGGTGGTAATCATGTATTGCAAACTGCCTCTGGCAGTCAACCCGTAGTTATTGGTATCGATGGATCTATGTCGATAACTAACGTGCTTCATTTCACTATGTGTACGTGCTGGTTTTGCGTAAATGAAATTCAAACTCTATGTGCTATTATCAAACTTGTATGCTCACCTTTACATTATATGTATTGACTTTATTTTAACGTATGTGACAGGTGCTTAGGATGCACATCTGCTAGGAAATCGAGGCTAGAATAAGGCTCTAGAGGCCAACAAATAGTTGTCTGTACAAATTAGATCAAGAGTCTCTAGAAGCAGATAAGCAATTGCTCTATTCGGAAATCTGACTTGTCGGAATAGAACTATTTGCCTAGATTTTGTCTGTAATAATTTGTTTACCTTTTGAGACATGGTATGGGGCATGTTATTTTAAATTGATTGGTAATGATAATTGTTATGGAAACTTCTGGACAATCTGTTTTGCTCAGTGCCATGCCCTGATGTTTCCGCCATCGGTTGGGGTGTGACAGATTGGTATCGGAGCCATAACTATAGTGTCACACCCTGACTTTTGCGGAAGCGTGGTTATGGTGTGACTTCTTTAATATCATTGCATTCAATCATAACATAAACTATATGATTAAACCATAGATTTGTCATCCATAAAATAAGTTTAAAACATAACAACCTTGTTTCAAAAGCGTAGACTTAAATTTCAAGTTTTACAATCATACAAAATGTTTATGAGTTCACTAAGGACTCATCAAAAGATATTAAATAGCACCAAGGTTTGGAGGGCGTGTCTTGTCCAGGAAAGAGACACACTGACCAAACTCAAAGACCATGGATGACATCTTTATTCTTAACGCAGCATAAAAACTTCCAACGCCCGCCAGATCCACTTATAAATTCCCTGAAATACATGTAGTTTGAAAAACATCAACAAAAGTTGAGGGAGTTCATGTGTTCGTTTGTGTGTATGTATAAACCTTTGAAACATTGTAAGTATGTATGTAAGTCCCTGGTATGTAGCAATAAGAAAAAAGAGATCACCAATGGTTTGCAAGGCCATTGATATGTGTGAAGTGATGCAGGAAGACTGAAACCTAGCAGATTTCGTCGGTAAAACATAGTCACCACATGGTCCACTCAGCGGACTCAGGAGTGGGGCTCGCTACACCCGAATAGATCTATCACTCATGTCCCTCGGTCCTACAACGAGGATTAATGGCCTTAAGTATCTGCCTACCCACTCACACGATCTAAGTAGTAAACCCTCCTTAAGCTAACCATACCATGTATAGAAATGTCTGTAATAATTGTAACATGTATTTCACCCCCGAAGTATAAAACTGAAAACAGTTAGAAGAAAAGGGAGACATGAACTCACTGTTTTGCGTCTTCGTATCCAGTGTAACTCAAATCCCTTCGGCAAACACGACTACCTACAATGTACTGACGTCTATTAGACGAACGGGCCGTGCCTTGGCTTAGAGTTTAATGTTTTGAGTTGCGTTTCCGAATATTATTCCAAGTTATAATTATTAGCTAAAATAATTATATTTGGTTTTGGAATAATTGTTTAACCAATATTTTTGTATTAATACTTCTCAAGTATTTTAATTCCGTATTTCCTTCCCAAGGATGGGAGTATCTCATACTTGGGTATTCGTATTCTTGCATTGGTATAACTTGCCATGTGTTGGCGTCGTATTCCGGTGTATTATTCAAAATAAAATACGTCAATATATTCTCAATATATATTTCCAAAACACTTATATTTTCAAGTCCCACTTTAGAAAATATATAATAACTTATTTTGCCCCAAAAATAATGTATCGTCCAGAAAATATATATTTCCCAAAATCATATATATTCTTATAAGCTAAGAAAATATATTTTAACTTTCCAAAAATAATATATTTTCTCTTTGTCGAAAATATGATATGTTTGGTAATTTGCACAAAAATCATATTTTTACTTCTTTCATTTCCAAAATAGTATTTACCAAAAATATATTGTAACGGTGTCTTCCGGAATATTTCATAAGTTACGTTTTCGCGTTCGGTTTCACGATGACAAGTGTGTAACTTAAATATTTATTCCTTGTAATATTTGGTATTATTTTGGAGTTGTAATTGTCATGGTAATTTGTTAATTATAATATTTTACCCTAAAATAATATAACTATTCCACAAAATATCAAATATTCACAGAAGCGTATTAGTATGAAATATATACTCTAAATATATATTTATCCGCTTTTATTTACGAAAACCAACCTCCGATACTTTGAAATTTCTTAACAAAACTTATGGCGAAGTTTATTTTGAAAGACAATGTTTAAAACATATTTGTAAACACTTGTTAGAAAATAATTTCTAAGTGTTGGAATTTTTAGGAAATTTCGCCAGAGTTTCCTTTGTAAATGGAGGCGTCCATGCTAATAAGCATATCATTTTCTTTTCAAAATCAATCAAAAATCAATCCTCAAACAATTTTACATTACCAAGAGTAAAACTATATGCGTTATATATTAATCATGAACTTGATATATCACGAAAGCACGTAGTAATTTGGTAAAACGTTTAGTGGTCTTCGTTACCTTTCAAAGTGTATTCACTTCTTTAAAAATCATTTTCTTAAAAGAGTTACGTGTTCATAACTTGTAAACAATTTTTACAAAAATTAACCTTTTGAACTCTTCTTGTAGATAAAATGTTTTCACACTTATTCTATTTCCAAAAATGGTGTAAGTGTATGCAAAAGTCATGACTTTCCAAAATTCGATTCTTGAACTTTGTTTATTTAGAAAAGTCTTTTGTAAATCTCGGATTTACATGGTCATCAACTTACTTTGTTTACTTATATTTCAAGAAAATCATTTTCTTTCAAGTTCATATTTACTAGAAGATGATTATTTCATGTATTGCATAATCACCTCCTAGTCTTGTTAAATCATGTTTCTAAACATCATTTAACAAGTTCCATATGGTGGTTAACATCACATAACCACGAATCAACAAGTATTCATCAACATAGTCAAAACTTTATCATACTAGCAATATTTCACTATCTTTCATATTTATGTAAACTTTATGTTCAAGTTTCTTGTTTAAACCCTTTAGTGTTCTTGTGATATTCATCATACTACAAATTTTTAACCACAAAAGAGAAGTAATCAAGGGTTAACCAAGGAACTTACAACTAGCTCAAAGGCTAGGGAAGAACACTAGTGAAAAGATGATGAAAATGATGTGTAAAAGCAATGTATGAAGTTCCTTCAAGTTCTTCAAGCTTCCATCTTCACAAGACACCTTCTTATACTTGAATGGAGCTTGAAAATGGATGAAGATGGTGGTGATAGGGTGGTGGTGGCGGCGGCCTAGTGTGAGCCGAGAGGAAGAGAGGAGAGAGTGAGAGGAGTGAGGTTGTGAGGTGAAATGATCTCTTGAATCTATTAGCCATACTTATAAAGATTTCCTTCAATATATTTTTGTCACCATATCAAGCAAGATCTAATAAAATATGACATGAAATCTAAGAGATATGGTGGTGATTTTGGGTGGGTCCTAGTGACCGTAAGTTCCAAAGGGGGGGGGGGGTAAATGTAAATTATTTGGCAAGTAGGTGATTAGTGGAGGGTGCTAAGTGTAAGGGTCTTGCATTTATGTGTAATCATGTATTATGTAATATGTTAGTGTGCTCGGGAATCATAACTAGCTCAGAAAAATAAAGACAATGCTTCTAGTAATATTTTAGTGTTCCGGGTAATGTCCGGTTGTTCGGTTAGATACCGTTCCGTTAAAGTGTCAAGTTATTCCGAATAGTGTCTTTTATGTACCCGTTTGTAACACAATTAATTCCCAACACTTAGGAAAGCATTCAGGACCATTTAGTCCATTTTCTGCATGTTACTAGCATATTAAAATGCTGAATTTTGCTGAAAAATGCAGAATTCTGCACTTAAAGTGAGTTTTAGGCACTTCCCGGCACTTTATCTATCACCTAGTGACGCAGTTTTATGGTCCTCACTTCCCTACGCACTACACTAGTGTAGTACCTTGTCCCTGACCCATACTGGGTCTCAAAACACTGTCTGTCTTTGTACTGGCACTATCTGTATATTTCTGAGTTATCCGCTCACTGTGCTAACTGTGCTTTGTGCATCAAGTATGTCACTAAAGTTTGTGTGTAACAAATGGAGTGAAGTATGAAATGTGATGCACATGTATGTATGATACATAAATCAGAAAACAGTTTAAGTCATCAGTTGTAATTAAGCACAGTCATTAAGCATAAATTAATATTAATTAATTGTACGGATGCATGCAAATTTGACGGTTGTCACATTCTCCCCCCGTTAAGAAAATTTCATCCTCGAAATTTGTACTACCTTATCTCCTTAGGGTTTCATTATGCGTGTATGTATATGAATAATACCGAGGTAGATAATTACCAAACCGAATCAATCCTTATTCATATCAGGTGAGTCCAAGAATATATAATAACACGAATCGAATGGTTAAAAGATATGTGCTTTTAGCATTTAGTGTCGAAGGTACATGACGTATCGACGTATAGTCTAGTGTAATCCAGTTACAGGGGTTCCACAAAAGAGGAGTTTTGTCCAATAGGATTCTCAAGCGATTGGTCACAGTATGCAAATTTTCACAAACCATAGCATCCGCTATATGAACTCAAAATCAACAACTTGGAGATGAAAATGACCTGATCAACTTTCGAATAAGTAAATGGTAAGGATTTGTGTGTTGACATTCTCGAATTGCGAAAATACACCGAGTGGGGTACAAGCGAATCTGGGTATCATTGTTTTAATTCGTAGTTGCATCAGAAAGGTTTATATGACAAGTTGACAAAAGTATATGTAGTTTTGTGTGAAACAGTTGACCATGATTAGCACAAGCTAATGACACCACAAGGTTTCGAAATGACGAGATTCAATAATAGTGGTGACTGAACAAGTTCACCGTGCCTGAAATCAAATGAAAGTGTACTGAGACAATCTGAAGATTTGATTTACACAATGTCGTAAGGTTTCCAGTTGAATACGGAACATCAAAGAGCCACTGTTTTAGATCGAAGACGAAAAGTAGTAAGTATTGCAAGGCATTTGATCGATCATGAAAGAATCGTTAGGAGGTACATTGTGTTATGAAATGGATCTATGTACCATTGCCTTAACACACAACCGTGTTGAGGCCGATTTAATCATGATAAAAAAGACGGATTTAGAGCAAATAAAAAATTTAAATCCGTGTATGAAGTGAGTAACCCAATTAGCACAAGCTTCAATTTTGTGAAAATATCACCGCAAGGTATTGAAATCAATCAAACGATTTAGTGGAGTCGTAGACCAACCGAATCTACTACGACTCATAATGAAAGAATCTTTGCAAAAATATTTGAATATGATGTTCCCAATACATCATATAGCGTCTCAAATCAAACATGTGAAATGGATAAGTTCAAGCAATTAAACTTAGTTCAGTGTAACCCGACAATAAACGTATGTATCAACAAAGGAAATCTCGGCATGGTAACAAAATAAACCATGGATGTAATTTGAAATAAAAGAAGTTTCAAGAGAGTTTGTTGACTTGATAGCAAAAGAGCCAACAATTACAAAATGTAGGTCATTTGAATTACAAACCAGTAATTAGATTTAGTAACATAATATCTGAAGTTCAATGAAGCGTTTGAAATGAAACCGCATGCGTAGCAGATGGTGCATGCGTAACATGTGAGTTTTCAAGTAATGAAACAATGAGTGTTTGCTAAAATGGAGAAACGACCAAGTATTCGAAGCAAATGGGTGTTCGCTCTCAGCGAAGAAAATCAATGCGATGCAACTACCATTAAGGGGGGATGCAAACATCTACTCGCTAGAAGCAAAAGTGAGGATTTCAACAAAAAAACTTGAAGTACTTTCTGTTTTGTTAATTGAAATGGCATATATGTCAGGTTAATGGTGTTTGATTGAGTTAACAGATATGGTTCCTAAGTAACAACCTTTACGAGTTTGGACCTGGGTTCCCAAAGGTCCTAAGTATATATCTTCTAGATCCTCAAGGTTTCGTATTCCGTGTAAACCTGTTTTGTGCATTGTGTAGGAAACACCATTTTCGTGTACGTTTAAAACAAGTTATTGTCCCACAATTTTCCCTCGGTATACTTTCTTCCTGAATTCACTGCTAACGACACTCGATCGTCGATTAGTCATGAAATAGTAGTTGGATCCCCACGGTTAGTTAAGTAAGTAACTCGTTAATCCTTAGCAAGAGTCACCGACTCTCGTGGGTTAGCTCGTTCGGCTCTTGATAGTTGATGCTCATTTGAAAATCATCGTCCTCCTTCTTGACGTGCAGGACTGGGGTTACTCAAAACGGGAATCTTGGTCTGTTATTTTCCTTCTCTATCAACCACTGAGGTTACACTGACAATCCTTGCATCTCCAAAGGTGTAAGTCGCTAAGGTGCATTGACTGCAGGTGCGACGCCTGGAATCCAATCGATGCGAAATTCGACTTGTCGTTGAGGAGTAATTCTGGCAAGTCCTCGGGGAAGACTTCAGGATATTTCCTTATCACAGGAATATCTTTGAGTTTTGGTTCTTCGACTCCCTTGTCCCCGACATGAGCCAAGAAAACAATATATCCTTTACGCAACATTTTTTTTGTTCCTTCAAGCAATTAGTAATTTGTAGAGGCGTATCCTGCTTCACGAGTTATGATCATTTCTTCGTTTGCGATCGGAATGCGGATATCAATCTCCACTCGATCTCTTGACAACCAATCCATCCAGGTTACCTCGTCGAAGTTTTCCAACTCAACTGGAAGTAGATCAAGCGTAAATTCACGCTCTCCGTGTTCTATCTTGTCGATTCCAAGTACTTCGTTGACTTTCACTAGCTTCCCATTAGCTAGTTCTATCGAGTGTGGGTTATCTAACTTACTTGCTACTAACCCACGTATACTCTCAAACCCTAGAGATGCGAAGTTTAAAATTTGCAACAGTATCTGGCAGCACAGATGCATAGCGTTGAGTAATATGGGACGTACCGATATCCACGCTTGAATTCCTGGCGTGTCTCCCTAGCTCCTGTGTTGAGCTTTCATTCTTGTGCCTGATTGTTTTTAGGGCAATATTTTCTGAAATGCTTTTTGCTCCCACAGTTAAGGCAACCTTGAGCATGTTTTTGTTTGTCACTCATCATTCCTTAATAGTTTTCGTCGTCGTTGTTTCCTCTGTGATTCTGGCTACCATCCTGGCCTCCATTTCTACGTTCAGTATCTTGCCTACAAGTTTCCTTAGGATGCCCCTTCTTGCCACAGTTATCACATTTTCCATATTTACATCGCCCGACATGATAGCGTAGATAATTGTCGCACTTGGGTAGGATACCCATGTAGTCTTTTCCCTTTTTGGCCTTCTTCTTGTTACTCGCCCGAGTAATCTTTTTGAAATTTGTGAGCTTTCTCTTGTTATCTACAGATGACTCTACAGGAGTCTCCTCTCTCTCTTCCATACCGGAAAATTTTCCTAGTCTAACCGCTTCTTCAGTGAGCGCCACGCTTATGTCGATAGCCTCGGTGATCGTTGAAGGTTTAGATGTTGTTACCAGGCTTAGAATCTGAGGTGCCAATCCCCCTATGAAACGTTCAATTTTCTTAAACTCTGGTCCCACCAGGAGCGTAGCAACTTGTGATAAATCGTTAAATCTCTGCACATACTCAGCTATCTTTGGACCTTCCATTTTCAAGTTCCACAGTTCAGTCTCCAACTTCTGGACTTCTGCCCTCGAGCAGTATCTCTTACGCCTCAGTTCTTTCAGTTCGTCCCATGTTAATGCATACGCAGCAGTCTCGCCTATTGTCTGAACATGAAGGTTCCACCATGACAGAGCCCCATCTACGAATAGTCCAGCTACGTACGTGACCTGATGTTCTGGGGCACATTTGCTCAATCGTAAGACATAATCTGTTTTCTCGTCCCAGCGCACGAAGGCTAAGGCACCCCTGGTGCCGTTGGATTCTCGAGGCTTGTGGTCTAAGAACTGCTTGTAGGTGCAGCCTTTGCTGTGTTCGGAGCGAAGGGCCTCGAGCTGTGCAATGGCCTGTGAGATGCGCTCTTGTAGTTCTGCCACTGTTGTTGGCGGAGGGTTGTTGGTAGCAATGTTCCCTTGTATCGACATCTTATAAGAAGAAGACTGGTTAGGTCAGGTTATATTTGTTCAGGGGATGCATATAGTTGTTTCGAGGTCATATGTACATACATGTATTTGATTTTTTTTATATCAGCCAATCAAGCAATAGCATAATCATAGCATAACCAAGTAATTTGGGAATTATGTTTAATGAGAGCATAGTAAGCAAGCACATAGCATTATAATTACAGCACACATATATGGATCAACAATCATGCTTAACGAAGACATAGCGACTGAGCTTTCATTGGTCATTGGCCACAAAGTATTGTCACATGTTTTATGATGATTGGGCTCTCATTATTCTCCAACCACAATTGTATCGTCTTTCAAAATGTATCACATCAAGAGGGACACAGGGTCGCCCTACCCTTGCCCAACAAGTATATCAGTGTCTCAAAATCACATAGTCTGAAGTGGTCTTTAAAGTCTCCACAATCCCGGCTTATCATTTGTGTCTTTACCCAAATGTAATGCAATCCGCATAATCCAGAAATCACTATACCGGTGTCTGAGGTGGAGGAGGAAAGAAAAGTAAACTGTTAACATGTGTGGACTTCCTCCTCGGGCTTGTGTACACGTCGAAGTAATTATCTGCTCTGTCACTCGACAGTAAAGAAATAAGCATCAGAATCCTGGGAAAGGTGTAATAGCAACGGTTGAGAGCGCAAAAGGAACCTTGATATATGTGGGGGATCAAAGTATGCTGACAATAGACAGGGTGAAGGACGTGGTGTCAGCTCAAGCTCCAACATTCTGCGACTCCTATTCTCAAACTGTAGCTGATGTTATAGGAGCAATTCATCTCTGGTGTAGCCTCCATAGTGTAAGGGTCTAACATTAGCGTAGTATATGATAAGAACCACCGATATGGCTCATCCAGCGATGTAGAGGTGAAAGTAGCAAACAGTGCGGCCTGTGAGGTCGGGGAAAATGCTGCCGTAGCAGAAGGATCGTTATGCGGGTGCTGACCTGGAGTACCTTCCCGGGGTGCGGGTATGTTTTAAAAGGGAGCGATAGGCATGTCGGTGCAATGGACGTCGGTCTCCATAGGAGCAATACCAGCGGTTGAGGGTGCAGGAACAAACGTCTCAATCAATAAGGATATCATCGGTGCAGGTACTGGGTCAGATATAAGGGGTGCAATGTTTGGTATACCAAAAGAAATAGGGTCATAATCAAGCAAAGGTGCAGGATCAGCAGGTGCAGCATCAAGCTGTCCCACAAAGGTGCATAAGCTAGCTCAGGGTCAGTCTCTGGGTCGTGTAACGGTGTGGTGCCTCGAGCAAGTGATAGTGCAGCAGTCATAACGGCGTCGTCGTCTGTGTCAGTAGTAAAAAGTTGTAATCCGGCCATCTATAAGGCTGTAAATGTCACAGACTCAAAGGAGTCTGAAATCGAGTGTATTCTAGGCGCAGAGGATAGCCTGATAACAGGGATCTCAGATGTGAAATTTGTAATAACGTTCTCGTCTATCTTTCCATCACCATGGATGTCGTCAGGAGGACCATCAATAGTCATGTCAACGTCATCGACTATTCGTCGAGTAACCACCCTTTGGAAGGAAAGGTCCACATGAGGCGTATTGTCAAGGATCGGAGCCATGGTGTGTTCACTATCGGAATGACCAGTGATGAAGTGTTCATGGACCGGAACAAGAGTGACAAGAGGATTCTTTCCAGAGAAGCCATTAGCAAGGGTAAATCGTCACCAAAATCTTGTAGCGCGGACTGTTGAAAGTTGTCCTCATCCTTGGTCAGCATATCAGGATCACTCTCAGTGTCCGACGTAAATATCTCCGGCGTAGGTGCAGTCTCATTATTTGTGGCGGCGGCCATAGGGTCATCAATGTTTGACAACCCGCTTTTTGATCAAGGCGACATGTGTATCGGTACATGGTAGTCATAGTATGTATTTCCATAGTAATCATTATCAATTAGCGTATGTAAACAGTTTCCATATATGCACGTTTATCAATAATCAGCAATTAAGCATGTATGTGATAACAATGTAAGCAAGTAATCATCCTAGTCTTCCCTAGACTATCCCACCCAGTCTCTTAGACTGAACTCCCTAGTCTCTCAGACTAACTCCCTGGTCTCTAAGACCAACTCCCTGGTCTCTAAGACTAACTCCCTGGTCTCTAAGACCAACTTCCCCGGTCTTTAGGACTAAATCCCTGGTCTCTAAGACCAAACTTCCCAGTCTCTAAGACTAATTTTTTTTCCCAGCCTCTAAGACTGAACCTCCCCAATCTCTAAGATTGAACCCCTCAGTCTCTAAAACTGAACCTCCCCAATCTGTAAGATTGAACCCCTCAGTCTCTAAGACTGAACCTCCCCAATCTCTAAGATTGAACCCCTCAGTCTCTAAGACTGAACCTCCCTAGCCTCTAAGGCTGAACTCCCTCAGTCTCTAAGACTGAACCTCCCCAATTTCTAAGATTGAACCCCCTCAGTCTCTAAGACTGAACCTCCCCAGCCTCTAAGGCTGAACTCCCTCAGTCTCTAAGACTGAATTACAAACATAAATTTTGAAGTGTGTATTTGTGCCTTTTGTTTGTAAAAATGTTTGTTCCCTGGATCTGGACGTTTTGTGCATGCAATGAAAACATGTTGTGAAAAGCATTTTCGTGAGAGCCCTAATGATCATTGTCTAGACTCGAGAAAGAATCCTAGTTCGCTATGATCGAGGCTCTGATACCAAGCTGTCACACCCTGACTTTTGCGTAAGCGTGGTTATGGTGTGACTTCTTTAATATCATTGCATTCAATCATAACATCAACTATATGATAAAACCATAGATTTGTCATCCATAAAATAAGTTTAAAACATAATAACCTTGTTTCAAAAGCGTAGACTTAAATTTCAAGTTTTACAATCATACAAAATGTTTATGAGTTCACTAAGGACTCATCAAAAGATATTAAATAGCACCAAGGTTTGGAGGGCGTGTCTTGTCCAGGAAAGAGACACACTGACCAAACTCAAAGACCATGGATGACATCTTTATTCTTAGCGCAGCATAAAAACTTCCAATGCCCGCCAGATCCACTTATAAATTCCCTGAAATACATGTAGTTTGAAAAACATCAACAAAAGTTGAGCGAGTTCATGTGTTCGTTTGTGTGTATGTATAAACCTTTGAAACGTTGTAAGTATGTATGTAAGTCCCTGGTATGTAGCAATAAGGAAAAAGAGATCACCAATGGTTTGCAAGGCCATTGATATGTGTGAAGTAATACAGGAAGACTCAAACCTAGCAGATTTCGTCGGTAAGACATAGTCACCTCATGGTCCACTCAGCGGACTCAGGAGTGGGGCTCGCTACACCCGAATAGATCTATCACTCATGTCCCTCGGTCCTACAACAAGGATTAATGGCCTTAAGTATCCGCCTACTCACTCACATGATCTAAGTAGTAAACCATCCTTAAGTTAACCATACCATGTATAGAAATGTCTGTAATAATTGTAACATGTATTTCACCCCCGAAAAATAAAACTGAAAACAGTTAGAAGAAAAGGGGGACATGAACTCACTGTTTTGCCGAAAAATAAAACTGAAAACAGTTAGAAGAAAAGGGGGACATGAACTCACTGTTTTGCGTCTTCGTATCCAGTGTAACTCAAATCCCTTCGGCAAACACGACTACCTACAATGTACTGACGTCAATTAGACGAACGGGCCGCGCCTTGGCTTAGATTTTAATGTTTTGAGTTGCGTTTTCGAATATTATTCCAATTTATAATTATTAGCTAAAATAATTATATTTGGTTTTGGAATAATTGTTTAACCAATATTTTTGTATTAATACTTCTCAAGTATTTTAATTCCGTATTTCCTTCCCAAGGATGGGAGTATCTCATACTTGGGTATTCGTATTCTTGCATTGGTATAACTTGCCATGTATTGGCGTCGTATTCCGGTGTATTATTCCAAATAAAATACGTCAATATATTCTCAATATATATTTCCAAAACACTTATATTTTCAAGTCCCACTTTAGAAAATATATAATAACTTATTTTGCCCCAAAAATAATGTATCATCCAGAAAATATATATTTCCCAAAATAAAATATATTCTAATATGCTAAGAAAATATATTTTAACTTCCCAAAAATAATATATTTTCTCTTTGTCGAAAATATGATATGTTTGGTAATTTGCACAAAAATCATATTTTTACTTCTTTCATTTCCAAAATAGTATTTACCAAAAATATATTGTAACGGTGTCTTTCGGAATATTTCATAAGTTACGCTTTCGCGTTCGGTTTCACGATGACAAGTGTGTAACTTAAATATTTATTCCTTGTAATTTTTGGTATTATTTTGGAGTTTTAATTGTCATGGTAATTTGTAAATTATATTATTTTACCCTAAAATAATATAACTATTCCACAAAATAACAAATATTCACAGAAGCGTATTAGTATGAAATATATACTCTAAATATATATTTATCCGCTTTTGTTTACGAAAACCAACCTCCGATACTTTGAAATTTCGTAACAAAACTTATGGCGAAGTTTATTTTGAAAGACAATGTTTAAAACATATTTGTAAATACTTGTTAGAAAATAATTTCTAAGTGTTGGAATTTTTAGGAAATTCCGCCAGAGTTTCCTTTGTAAATGGAGGCGTCCATGCTAATAAGCATATCATTTTCTTTTCAAAATCAATCAACAATCAATCCTCAAACAATTTTACATTACCAAGAGTAAAAACTATATGCGTTATATATTAATCATGAACTTGATATATCACGAACGCACGTAGTAATTTGGTAAAACATTTAGTGGTCTTAGTTACCTTTCAAAGTGTATTCACTTCTTTAAAAATCATTTTCTTAAAAGAGTTACGTGTTCACAACTTGTAAACAATTTTTACAAAAATTAACCTTTTGAACTCTTCTTGTAGATAAAATGTTTTCACACTTATTCTATTTCCAAAAATGGTGTAAGTGTATGCAAAAGTCATGATTTTCCAAAAACCGATTCTTGAACTTTGTTTATTTAGAAAAGTCTTTTGTAAATCTTGGATTTACATGGTCATCAACTTACTTTGTTTACTTATATTTCAGAAAATCATTTTCTTTCAAGTTCATATTTACTAGAAGATGATTATTTCATGTATTGCATAATCTCCTCCTAGTCTTGTTAAATCATGTTTCTAAACATCATTTAACAAGTTCCATATGGTGGTTAACATCACATAACCACGAATCAACAAGTATTCATCAACATAGTCAAAACAATATCATACTAGCAATATTTCACTATCTTTCATATTTATGTAAACTTTATGTTCAAGTTTCTTGTTTAAACCCTTTAGTGTTCTTGTGATATTCATCATACTACAAATTTTTAACCACAAAAGAGAAGTAATCAAGGGTTAACCAAGGAACTTACAACTATCTCAAAGTCTAGGGAAGAACACTAGTGAAAAGATGATGAAAATGATGTGTAAAAGCAATGTATGAAGTTCTTTCAAGTTCTTCAAGCTTCCATCTTCACAATACACATTCTTATACTTGAATGGAGCTTGTAAAATGGATGAAGATGGTGGTGATAGGGTGGTGGTGGTGGCGGCCTAGTGTGAGCCGAGAGGAAGAGAGGAGAGAGTGAGAGGAGTGAGGTTGTGAGGTGAAATGATCTCTTGAATCTATTAGCTATATTTATAAAGATTACCTTCAATATATTTTGGTCACCATATCAAGCAAGATCTAATAAAATATGACATGAAATCTAAGAGATATGGTGGTGATTTTGGGTGGGTCCTAGTGACCGTAAGTTCCAAAGGGGGGGGGTAAATGTAAATTATTTGGCAACTAGGTGATTAGTGGAGGGTGCTAAGTGTAAGGGTCTTGCATTTATGTGTAATCATGTATTATGTAATATGTTAGTGTGCTCGGGAATCATAACTAGCTCAGAAAAATAAAGACAATGCTTCTAGTAATATTTTAGTGTTCCGGGTAATGTCCGGTTGTTCGGTTAGATACCGTTCCGTTAAAGTGTCAAGTTATTCTGAATAGTGTCTTTTATGTACCCTTTTGTAACACAATTAATTCCCAACACTTAGGAAAGCATTCAGGATCATTTAGTCAATTTTCTGCATGTTACTAGCATATTAAAATGCTGAATTTTGCTGAAAAATGCAGAATTCTGCACTTAAAGTGAGTTTTAGGCACTTCCCGACACTTTATCTATCACCTAGTGACGTAGTTTTATGGTCCTCATTTCCCTACGCACTACACTAGTGTAGTACCTTGTCCCTGACCCATACTGGGTCTCAAAACACTGTCTGTCTATGTACTGGCATTGTCTGTATATTTCTGAGTTATCCGCTCACTGTGCTAACTGTGCTTTGTGCATCAAGTATGTCACTAAAGTTTGTGTGTAACAAATGGTGTGACAGTATGAAATGTGATGCACATGTATGTATGATACAGAAATCAGAAAACAGTTTAAGTCATCAGTTGTAATTAAACACAGTCATTAAGCATAAATTAATATTAATTAATTGTACGGATGCATGCAAATTTGACGGTTGTCACATATAGGGAATTAGGCAAGACTCGACCTAGTCCGGGTCGATGTCTTAGAAACCTAGTCTATAGTTAGGAACCAACAGACCGACTTGTGCATATCCGTTAGGGATTATGTATGAGCTTGCTATTCCTCGCTATTCTCGCCTATGCTACACTATCACTACACTCGAATTTTCAACTATAAAGGAGCAACTAAGTCAAGATTAGGTGTGAAAACCGCAAACTCTCGACTAAAGTTGCTTAATTAACCCATATTTTATCTACAAACGAGGAGAATTATGCCAAATCAGGAGTGAAATCCGTATTTTGATGAATAATCTCCTCTATTTTATTAAAAACAGGAATGAAGTTGTTAAGCTAGGGGTGAAACCCTAACCTTGACGACTTGTTCCGCTCATTTTACAAAACTCTCCCCAAAGTCTCGACGGTCTCCAACGACATGAAGTCACGATATGATCAACGGGATGCGTGCCCAATGCCCAAGAATCGAGGCAAAGGCACTGCCTCGAAGGTCAAATGTGCACAACATTTCCTTGAGAATAGTCGAATCACTTTGGTTAGTCGAAGTCAAATAGCCGCAGACAATCTATTTCTCGAGTTTTATGTGTTTCGATTCTGAGCCGGCAACTGCTAACTCTGATGATTCGTTGATTTTATGTGTTTCGTGTGTTTCATGTTTATTTATTTGCGTTTTGAGATATCACTGGTTTCGATCTAACGCCTTTTTGCTTCCGCTACTCACACAACACACTACACCTCGCTGACAAATCGCTAAACTATGGACGACCTTATGCTATGATATACGCTACTACTACGCTACTCGATATACTAAACGCGATCGCTATATTCGAACACTCGTGAACTGTGAATGATAGGTTTTTGTATTCTGACTGCCTCTTGCAATTAAATGCTTCTGTGCTTCTGTGTTCTACGTGCTTATGTGCTTATATGTCTCTATGTGTGAATTTGTGATTATGTGTCAATGTGTTTGTGTGATGCATACTACACTGCGTGTTCCTAAGCTTTAGTAGGTATTAGACGTGTGAGGTGAGATTCGATTATGATGTGTCTGAGACCTATGACGATGTCTGTTGCAGACAATGTCAACTGGACCATCATCCTGTCACACACCACTTTCTCGTCAAGAAAAGAGAGACAAACGTCTTGCTTCTATCATCGCTAAACAAGTAGCAAAAGCCGTGAGTGATGTCTACGAGAACGTCAGCAAATCATCTGAGGAGTCGAGAACCGAAGCTCCAAAAGCTACCCCCAAAGCTCCCTTCAATTTCAAGCAGTTCAAGTCTTGTGGGCCAAAGGAATTCATTGGCGAGGAAGGCCCTACAGCGTTGTTCCAATGGTTTGATTCCATTGAGGTCACTCTATGACTGAGCGGTTGCCCAGACGATCTCCGCACTCTAAATGCTACCGGCGTCTTCCAGTCCCGCGCACTAGACTGGTGGACGACTGAGAGAAACAAACGAGGGAACGATGCAGCCTACGGTCTGTCGTGGGACGAACTCAAGGAGGTCATGCTGGAAGAATTATGCCCTCCTCACGAATGCTAAAAGTTAGAAGACGAATTCTGGCACATAAAGCAGAAGGAAGGTGAAAATGCTGCTCTCGCTGCTCGCTTCAAACAGCTCAGCATCATCTACCCTGACCAAGTCAAGACTTCAGACATGGCAATCAAGAAGTATATCCAAGCCCTGCCTGACTGTGTTGCAGATTTCGTGCAAGCGGCTAAGACTAAGACGATTGAAGAGACTTATCTACTGTCCGCTGTAATCAACGACAAGCAGGTCAAGGCTGGTGTCTGGGATAAGACTCCAAAGCACCTGCATCAAGCTACCACCGCCGCACCAACTGCTGAAACCACCACCGCACCGAGCAACAAGAGGAAGAACAAGAGAAAGAGCAGTTCCAGCAACAAGAACTGTGCGATCACTGCTGCACCAATACAAGTTGTACCAGACCAACAGCGTCAAGTAGCGGCGCCTGTGGCTAATGCACCGCCTGCCAAGCGTGCATACACTGGGTCACACCCGCTCTGCCCTACTTGTACCTACCACTACGCGACTACCATCGCTTGCCGTTTTTGTGCTCATTGCAACATGTACGGCCATTTCACTGCCAACTGACGTGCTCAACAAGCTCCTGCTCATCAAGCTCTACTTACCGCCCCTCAGGGTCAGCAAGCTCCTCCAGCACCCGCAGTCAACGCCAGAGCCTGCTTTGCATGTGGCGATCCTAACCATTTCACCAACATGTGCCCAAACAGGGTTGTGAAGCAAGAGCCCCAACAGCAGCAGCAACACCAACAGCAACAGCAACAAGCAGCACGCGCACGAACTTTCAACATCAACGTGCGCCAAGCCCAAGCCGACAACAACGTGGTCAATGGTACGTTCCTTGTGAATGGTATTTATGCTTCGTGTTTATTTGATACTGGAGCCGGTAATTGCTTTGTGTCGTTCGAATTTGAGAAACTCCTTAGTCGTAAACGCTCCCAACTCTCCTTGACGTTCGATGTTGAAGTCGCTACCGGAAGAACTATCGCCGTAAATTCTGTTCTCCGTGATTGTACTCTTGAGCTCAACTATCACATCTTCCCAGTCGACCTTATTCCGATGCAACTCGGAAGTTTTGACGTCATAGTAGGCATGGACTTTTTTCGCGAAAACCATGCTGAAGTTGTGTGCTTCAATAAGATGATCTGATTCCCGCTCGCAAATGGCGATTTATTATGTGTTTACGGTGAAACTGCTTCGAAAGGTATCAAACTCATGTCTTGTGTCCAAGCTAGCAAGTATATCCGCAAGGAATACAGAGCTTTCTTGGCTAACATTGTAGTAACGGAGAAGGAAAAGAAAGGAAAGACAGAGGTGAAAGACGTTCCTATGGTTCGTGAATTTCCAAATGTGTTCCCTGACGACCTTCCCGGCCTACCACCAAGTTGTGATATCGACTTTCGTATCAACCTCATTCCTGGAGCCAACCCTATTGCCAAAGCTCCTTACTGACTCGCACCGTCCGAAATGCGCGAACTCTCAAACCAACTCCAGGAGTTACTTGAGAAAGGCTTCATTCACCCGAGCACCTCTCCTTGGGGCGTGCCAGTCCTTTTCGTCAAAAAGAAGGATGGGTCGGTCAGGATGTGCATCGACTATCGGGAATTGAATAAGTTAACTATCAAGAACCGTTATCCCCTACCCCGCATCGATGATTTATTTGATCAGCTACAAGGTGCTACATGTTTCTCGAAGATCGATCTACGTTCAGGTTATCACCAGCTACGCATTCAAGAGGAGGATATACCCAAAACCACGTTTCGCACTCGATACGGCCACTACGAATTCGTTGTTATGCCTTTTGGTTTAACCAACGCACCTGCGGTGTTCATGGATCTGATGAATCGTGTAAACCATATCTCGACCGTTTCATCATCGTATTCATCGACGATGTCTTGATCTATTCCAAATCGAAAGCCGAACACGCGCAACATCTACGTTTGGTTCTCGAGCTACTCCAGGGGAACCAACTCTATGCCAAGTTCTCCAAATGTGAATTTTGGTTGGAAGAGGTTCAGTTTCTGGGTTACATCGTAAATAGTCAAGGTATTCACGTCGATCCCGCGAAGATTGAAGCAGTTAAAAGTTGGATTACACCTAAGCCCATCTGAAGTTCGTTCTTTTCTCGGGCTAGCGGGCTATTACCGATGATTTATCGAAGGATTCTCGAAGATCGCTGTGCCGCTTACCGCTCTCACGCATAAAGACAAGCCTTTTATTTGGGGAACTGAACAAGAGTCTGCTTTCCAAAACCTCAAGCGCATGCTTTGCAATGCTCCTGTTCTCACATTGCCCGATGGAAACGACGATTTCATTGTCTACTGTGATGCTTCCAACCTTGGTCTTGGTTGCGTTCTTATGCAGCGGGACAAGGTTATAACTTACGCATCTCGTCAGCTCAAAATCCACGAGAAGAACTATACGACCCATGATCTCGAGCTAGGCACAGTTGTCTTTACATTAAAGATTTGGCGACACTACCTGTATGGTACAAAGTGTACGATCTTCATCGATCATACGAGCCTACAACATATCTTTAATCAGAAGGAACTTAATATGCGTCAACGCCGATGGGTAGAACTTCTCAACGATTACAACTGTGAGATTCGTTATCACCCAGGCAAAGAAAATGTTGTTTCCGACGCACTCAGCAGACGGAGCTATCTGCTTAGCACTCGCAATGTTCAAGTCCAATACGACCTCGAAACCCTCATCCGCAAAGCTCAGCATGCATGTTTTAACGAACGCACTCTGAAGAAGGAAAGGATCTATCACGATGGAGCCCAGCTTGTGAGTAAGTCAAATGGGATATTCCACTTTCTGGACCGAATTTGGATCCCTAAACGGACCGATTTGCGACAGATTTTGATGGACGAAGCCCACAAATCCCGGTATTCTATTCGTCCCGGTGCCGACAAAATGTACCAGGACCTTTGCTACAAGTACTGGTGGCCTGGCATGAAAAGGGATATTGCTCTCTACGTTGGAAAGTGCCTGACTTGTGCAAGAGTCAAGGCTGAACATCAAAGACCCTCTGGCTTACTTGAACAACCGCCGATCCCTATGTGGAAGTGGGAGAGTATAGCTATGGACTTCATAACAAAACTTCCGCACACGTCATCAGGTCACGACAGCATTTGGGTTTTTGTTGACCGACTGACCAAATCAGCTCACTTTTTGCCAATACGGGAAGACTACAAGGTGGAACGATTAGCCCGAATCTACACCGACGAGATCATTTGTAATCATGGGATGCCTCACGACATCATCTCTGATCGTGATGCTCGGCTTACCTCGCAACTGTGGGAAATGTTTCAAACGGCTCTCGGTACATCGCTTAATCTAAGCTTTCCACCCTCAAACTGACGGTCAGACTGAAAGAACGATTCGTACTCTTGAAGACATGCTCCGTTCATGTGTCATAGACTTCGGTGGTAATTGGCATAAATACCTGCCGTTAGTCGAATTCTCGTATAACAACAATTATCATTCCAGCATTCAAATGGCACCATTCGAGGCTTTATACGAAAGAAAATGTCGATCGCCTATTGTGTGGCACGAGGTCGGTCACTCGCAACTAACCGGTCCCGAGCTATTGCAAGAAACGACAGACAAAATTTTCCAAATACGAGACAATCTAACGAAAGCTCGGAATCGTCAGAAGAGTTACGCCGATAGACGACACAAGCCCCTTGAATTTGACGTTGGCGACTACGTACTCCTAAAGGTATCACCTTGGAAGGGTGTGGTCAAATTCGGCAAGAAAGGGAAACTAGCGCCTCGATATGTTGGACCTTTTAAGATTCTGGAAAGGATCAGAAAAGTCGCCTACAGACTCGAACTACCGGAGGAACTTATTAATGTCCACCCGACTTTCCACGTGTCAAACCTCTGAAAGTGCCTAGCCGACCACGACTTACATGTTCCACTCGATGACCTTCAAGTGAACGAAACACTACACTTCATGGAAAAGCCTGTTGAGATCATGGATCGCCAAACCAAGCAACTCAGACGCTCGCGCATTCCTATTGTGAAAGTCCGATGGGAAGGCAAACGAGGCGCAGAGTTCACTTGGGAACTCGAAAGCGACATGCAGGCGAAGTACCCGCAATTGTTTGTTACGGCTTCGAACAAATTTCGGGACGAAATTCCCTCAACTAGGGGAGGCTGTAACACCTCGTGTTTTCGAAGTCAAGGTCAAAGTCAACGACCGATTTCGCGCAACTAGACTAATAGTGAATTTCTTTTATATTTTTATTTTAGTTGTATTATGTGGAGTAAGTGTCAATAATTACAGTAATCGGCGTATATTATTCGCCATTTAATCGACTTGCGACTGCGAACTATAGGAAGTAACAATGCGATAAAGTTAACAAAATGATAATCAAGCTATGCTAATCAAGTCAACATCGAATCGCAACTCGAATTACACATTTTTATTATTGTTATACGTGTGTGTGTGTGCCTTATGTGTTACTTGTGCATGTCTATTTATGTTATGTTGTGGTAATCAATAAAAAATGCAATCAAAACTCGAATCGCAATCGAACTCAATCGAAATCGAACTATGATAATTAGTGGAGAAGAGACAGTGCTAGATATGAATAGTTGGGATTAAAAGTAATTTGACTAGGAAACTCTACCGCATTGAATCGCTCGCAATCGAAATATCAAAAATCATCGCGTCGAACACCCGAAACAAGTGCCATCCTGTAACAACCCTCAGTAAAACCGACACTCTCATAATATTTCCAACACTCTATTATATTTAAAAATGTCTCAGTATGTCCTTAAATACACCCCGTATGTGAAAACCGAGCCCAAAATACAGTATAGCATATAAAATAAATTATAAAATCTGATTATTAAGTTGAGGCGGGCCGCGTAGGACCCACCCCAACACTCACACGGGTGGTATCGAGGCTGAAACTGATTTCGGTGAAATTATAAGTTAAGGCGGGCCGCGTAAGCACACCTTAACTCTTACGCGGGCCGTGTAAGATCGACAACGCAGAGGCACCCTATGATGACACGTGTCAACATCGTGGCGGATTTACTTGGTGAGCCGGACAAGCTAGTCCTTTGACTATCTTTAACGCGGGCCGCGTAAGCGCCCCTTATCTTTCTCCCAAATTATGATAGTCTAGTTCAGCAACTATAAATAGAATGCATCAGATTTCAATTCGAATTCGCTCACAATGCCTTCTTTCTCCCAAATTATGATAATATGCATTATAAAACTAGTATTATACCCCCCTAATTAGCAAGGTTCTGCCCCGTTGTAAGTATTATAACCCCAGTTTTGTAATAGATATGCTGCCCGATTGATTTAGGGTTTCGTAACAACTGTCGTGGTTCTGCCCGACGTAGTTGTTGGAATGCCGTCTCGGGGAGGGTATCATTAATTTTTTCAAAGGGTTATGATACTAACCAATGTACATTTGTATAAATTATAGATTATATCCAGGAAACCCTTACGCGAAGTCTAAGATAGCAATGTGAGTTTATCTGCCTTTTGTAACCTTTTTGTGAACTGTTTTACAAAACCTTAAATGCTTAATAATGTAATTAAGCAGTGATTGAGTCTTTGTAGTTCTTCAATTACTGCTGGTATGTTGGGGTTTTGTATACAAAATTTACAACCGCGAGTAGTAAGTCGGGGATGACAGTACGTTACCATTGGACAACGAGTTAGCCAATGTGTAATATGACCCACAAGTCAGGATTGACAGTACTGAATGAGTAATTGTGTAGAAATAAACAATGTGATCGCTCTCAATAATGTTTTAATTGATAAAATGTTTCTTGATTAAACTGGGATTCACTCACCAGTATTTCCCACTGACAAATGTTTTTAAAACGCGTTTCAGGTAACACAATGTGACAGCCAATTAGTAAAAAGCCAGCTGGAGAGCACTGAAGGCTTGGGAAAAATGTGGCTATAAAAGTTTCCTAAAAGACAATGTTTTAAATTCAATAAAATAGGGTTTATCCCTATAAACGTATTGTAATAAAATAGGGTTTATCCCTATGTCGATAACTAACGTGCTTCATTTCACTATGTGTACGTGCTGGTTATGCGTAAATGAGATTCGAACTCTATATGCTATTATCAAACTTGTATGCTCACATTTACATTATATGTATTGACTTTATTTTAACGTATATGACAGGTGCTTAGGATGCACATCTGCTAGGAAATCGAGGCTAGAATAAGGCTCTAAAGGCCAACAAATAGTTGTCTGTACAAATTAGATCAAGAGTCTCTAGAAGCAGATATACAATTGCTCTATTCGGAAATCTGAGTTGTCGGAATAGAACTATTTGCCTAGATTTTGTCTGTAATAATTTGTTTACCTTTTGAGACATGGTATGGGACATGTTATTTTAAATTGATTGGTAATGATAATTGTTATGGAAACTTCTGGACAATCTGTTTCGCTCTGTGCCATGCCCTGATGTTTCCGCCATCGGTTGGGGTGTGACATTGTATGTCATGAACATAGGTTAACTTATCTTTGATCTAAATTTCTCGTCCATGATTCTAATGGGCAAGTTAGGACTCATGAAATCACATAAAAAAACTTAGCGTCAAAAAGAGTGTTTAAGACAAGATATATTTTCGCATACATATACTTTATTATACTTAAATTCCGAATTCAAATCTTTCACCAAATCCGAATACTTATATACCTTCGTTTCCCCAATGTATGGTAACTTCGGTGTTCCAACTCTCAACGCTCTTTAGTCTCGCGGTTAACCAGAAAGCTTTACAAAACCGTGAGTGTACATGACCCCTTTTAATTTCCATCTCTTTGGGTGTAATATGTATACTTTATGAAACTCACACGATCACATACTTTATGCTTAAACACGAGCAAACAATCCAATATACATGCTTAATACGTTATGCTAGGAACTCATACATGCTAGAAACTTATTTGCAATATACTTTTTCATTAACTTCGATCAAGCCTCCCTTAACAAGTGTTACAACCCTCATAATTCCATGTATCCGTACAATTTATAAATGATAATTAAAGTGCTTGATGATTGTGCTGAATCACTTAACTGCTTTCTGATTTCTGTGTTATACTTACATGTGCTTGTTAACATACTAGTGGTATACAGAAAAATTACTAAATAGTCCGGTATGCTTTCCTGAGTGTTGAAAATTAAAAATGTTACAAAAATATATATATAGGACACTTTACGGATTAATTAAGCACTTTAATGGGACAGTATCAAACTGAACAACCGGACATTACCCGGAACACCAAAATAATGCTAGAAGCATTGTTTTTATTTTACTAAGCTAGTTATGGTCCCCTAACACTTGAACCCACTATATTATGACATAACATCTAAATACTTAACTAAATCACTTACTTTACCATCCTAAACTAACATAATTCAAACCCAACTAAACTACCCCCCCCCCCCATCTCACGGTTACAAGGGGTGTACCCACCCCCTTGATTTCTTTAAATTGTTTATTGGATTGTGTTGGGTCATTAAGGGACATAGTAACCATTAGATAATGAGATGTTGGAAGATTTCTATTTAACCATGAAATTTGTACTGTAGATGACCACCGATGTATTTGTAATTATCTCACTGGAATTTCGTAAATCGGACTCTCGATGAATTTTAAATAAATTATTCCGTGGACTGCAGTCAGAAAAAGATGAATCTGATTGCAGTCCGGAAAATGAATTTTTATAAAATATTGGCAATGAATTGGATCCCGAGATTTTTACACAATAATATCTGGATCGTTTAAGACATTCTGTAAAAATTTGGGAATTTTTGGAATAAGTTAACTATTTTTATTAAAATGCCCGAAAACAGCCCAGTTTTGAATATTAAAGCTGAAACGACATAAGCAGTAATTTGCGTGTCTAAATGTTGAGTATGTTATCTGAGGATGATCTAACATGTTATATGTCAATGAAAGTAATATGTGCAATATCGTATGCTTGTTCTTGAGTAGCTATAGGTGGAATGTTTATATGAGCGTGAACTATTAAAGTGAATGCATGTTATGTAGTAGATACGTGTAGGAACTTTGTGCTCTATTTGAAACCACTAAATGACTAACTGGTAATCATATTAGGACGTGATTGACCGACCTTGACTGTTAGCTATTTTTTAGAGTCAAACCGAGCAACCGAGGTGAGTTCACACACTATCTAAGGCAAGGGATTCCCGGTGGTTGGGAATGGGTTAAAGAAATTAAAACGGAATCTACATATCCTCCTTGGGCAGGATATGTACGGCCATCCTCCATAGGTAGGATGCCAATAATAATTCTGCGTATTCTCCTTGGGTAGAATACGTACGTTCGTCCTCCTTGGGTAGGACAACAACCTTAAAACTTACTAGACAAAACTCTATCATGAAGTCCCTCATTTTATATCGACTTAATCGCCGAGGCCAATGGCGAGCGGGTCATTAGTTAATAGCGCTATTAGGTTTAACAAACCTCACACCGTGCCGTTCGGACGGGCGTGTACTAATGGACTATGGCAAACTGTCAGTGATGATAGACACTGATGTAGGGAACAACTATTGTTCGTCAGTTGTCGATATCTTAACGGTCTAGTAGTTCACATGGGGAAGCCCCCACTGATTACGGATATGGTTTGGGTAATAAAAAGGAACTGGTTAAACATACTTTCAACTATGGGGTAACCCCCATGGCAAATAAGCCATCAAAAGTCAAACCACGTTTTTAGAAACAACTTAAAACTAATCAACCAAATGTGAACTCACTCAACTTTGTTGTTGACTCGTTGTTACATGCCTTACAGGTCGCTAGATGCTCTGGAACTTGCACGAGGAGGAGGTTGTTGTGGGATAAGGACTGTTATGTCCCGTACTTAATAATTAAACCTTATAAACTTATGGAACTTATGTTTTGAAGTCTTTAAACTTATGAACTACGAACTTATGTTTTGGATTTACGTTTTATGCTTCCGCTGTTAACTTTAAGTTGGTTACTGCTTTATGGTCACCAATTGTATTGTGGTTGGTTTTACTTACTTAATTACGTTGTTCAATATGATTGGTGGCTCGATCCTGGTCATGTCACGCCTCCAAGCGGTGACGCTCCGCATGGTGGAATTTGGGGGTGTGACAGATTGGTATCAGAGCCATTGGTTATAGTGAACTTGGTTTTAAAAAGGGAAAGGCTTTTTGATAAAACCAGACTATAACCTGTACAGTGCTCAACGATCCACAATGACGCTTCGCTCCACGTGCAAGACTCGACACAATAGGTGGTATGGTTTATGTTATATTGTCGGTTAGATAGTTCACACTGTGCATTAGTTAACGTGATAATTGCTATTTGAACCTTGTGTGCTTACTCTCTCCTGTCGTCCCACACTTACGCACTTTCGCGACACTTTTCTCACTTACGTTGCTTCATTGTGAAGATCATGAGCGGACGCGGAGGACGTATCAACCTCACTCAAGCCCAGTTGACGGCCTTGATCAATGAACAAGTTGCTGAGGCACTCGCAGCTGTTCCTGCAGGAGGTATAACCTGCCATATCAACCCATCTTAGGACGTTTAGATCCTACCTTCGCAAACCAACCCTCGTGCTTAACCTTGTCTTTTATTCTCGTGCAACAGGTCAACATGCTCAGCCTCCTGTGTGCACGTTCAAAACCTTCATGGATTGCCGACCTACTACTTTCAATGGCACTGAAGGAGCTGTAGGCCTTCTCCACTGGTTCGAGAAGCTCGAGTCTGTTTCCGAGATGTGTGAATGCCCTGAAGATCGTAGGGTGAAATATGCTACTGGAACACTCGAAGGTGCTGCGTTAACCTGGTGGAAAGCACAGGTTCAACTACTAGGGCTGGCGGTTGCTAATGCCACCCCCTGGAATGGTTTCAAGGAACTGATCAAAGAAGAGTACTGTAGTCGGGACGACATCCACAAGCTGGAGGTGGAATTTTTCAATTTGAAGATGACGGGGTCTGAGATTGAGGCGTATACGAAGAGGTCAAATGAGCTGGCCATCTTGTGTCCTACTATGGTAGACCCTCCCATCAAACGTATTGAGCTGTACCTCAAGGGTCTTGTACCAGAGATTCAGAGTCACGTAACCTCAGCTAATCTTGGTACCATTCAGCAAATCATTAAGTTGGCCCATCGTCTCACCGATCAAGCAGTTGAACAGAACAAACTACCCAAGCGTATTAGTGCTACTACTACTGACGCTCCCAATGATAACAAGCGAAAATGGGATGGGAATTCCAGTAAGGGTTCTACTTCGGTTCAGTCTCAACAGCGAAAGACTGATGACTACCAGAGTCCTGGTCAGCAATCTTTCGGTAATCAAGGACAGGGTGGATACCGAGGGAACCACCCCAAGTGCAACCGGTGCAACAAGCATAACAGCGGGTAGTGCAACAAGGGTCCTTGTCTGAGGTGTAACAAACTTGGTCATGAAGCAAAGGATTGCAGGAGCGCACGACCAGCAAATCAGAATCGCCAACAATAACAACAAGCTCCACAGAACCACCAGTAGCAGCAACAGCAGGGCAATAAAGGTTGCTTTCAGTGTGGCGCTGAAGGCCACTTTAAGAGGAACTGTCCTCAGCTGAACCAGAATCAGAACAACAACAACCAAGGAAACGGGAACCACAATGGGAACAACAATGGAGGCAACAATGGAGGCAACAACGGGGGTAACAATAACGGCAATGGTGCCAGGGGACGTGTCTTTGTGCTGGGTCAGGGTGATACAAGGAACGATCCCAACGTTGTGATGGGTAAGTTTCTTCTGGATGACTTCTTTGTTACTGTTTTATTTGATTCGGGTGCCGATACTAGTTATGTGTCCTTAAAAGTTAGCCAAATGCTTAAACGCACTCCAACACTTTTGACCACCAAACACATGGTAGAGCTAGCAAACGGTAAAAGTCTCGAGGCCACGCACATAGTTAAGGGTTGTAACCTCGTCTTAGCTGGTCAGACCTTCTCTATCGATCGTATTCCTATCATTCTGGGTAGTTTTGACGTTGTTATTGGGATGGATTGGTTATCTCATCATCTAGCGGAGATTATTTGCAAGGAGAAAGTCGTCCGCATTCCTCGTTCTGGTGAGGAACCTCTCATGATTCATGGCGACAAGAGTGGTGCTGTTGTAGGCATTATCTCTTTCCTTAAGGCCCAGAAGTGTTTGCGAAAGGGCCACACTGCCATTCTAGCACTCATTACTGACACATCAATGGAAGAGAAGAGAATTGAAGACATTCCTATTGTACGTGACTTTCCTGAGGTATTTCCTGAGGAATTACCTGGTCTTCCGCCTCATCGCCAAGTTGAGTTTCAAATCGAGCTAGCTCCTGGAGCAGCGCCCATAGCTCGAGCACCTTATCGTCTAGCTCCATCAGAACTAGAAGAACTGTCCACGCAACTACAAGAACTCTTGGAAAAGGGTTTTATACGTCCTACCTCTTCGCCCTGGGGAGCTCCAGTACTATTCGTGAAGAAGAAAGATGGTACTTTCAGAATGTGTATTGACTATGGCGAACTTAACAAGGTGACCGTGAAGAATCCTTATCCTCTTCCACATATTGACGACTTGTTCGACCAGTTGCAAGGGTCGAGCTATTACTCTAAGATTGATTTGAGATCGGGATACCATCAGCTGAGAGTCCGAGAGGAGGACATCTCCAAAACAGCATTCAGAACTCGTTACGGCCATTACGAGTTTTTAGTTATGCCTTTCGGATTGACGAATGCACCTGCAGTCTTCATGGATCTCATGAACCGAGTGTGCAAGCCTTACCTGGATAAGTTTGTCATTGTTTTCATCGACAACATCCTGATCTATTCTAAGAGTCAGGAGGAGCACGAGCAGCATCTACGACTTATGCTGGAACTTCTTCGAGCAGAGCAACTGTATGCTAAACTTTCGAAATGTGACTTCTGGCTTCGCGAAGTCCACTTTCTAGGCCACGTGGTAAACAAGGATGGAATTCATGTCGATCCATCCAAGGTTGACTCGATCAAGAACTGGCCTGCACCCCGTACACCAATAGAAATCCACCAATTCTTGGGCTTGGCAGGATATTACAGAAGATTTATCAAAGATTTCTCCAAGATTGCGCAACCTCTCACCTCACTGACTCAGAAAGGTGTCACCTATCGTTGGGGTGATGCACAGGAGTCCGCATTTCAGCACTTAAAAGATAGGCTTTGTAGCGTGCCTATCCTCTCATTGCCTGAAGGCACAGATGATTTTGTGGTTTATTGCGACGCTTCCATCCAAGGACTTGGTTGCGTGTTGATGCAACGTGACAAGGTCATTGCCTACGCATCGCGCCAACTTAAAGTTCACGAAAGGAACTACACTACGCACGACTTGGAATTGGGAGCAGTTGTTTTCGCGCTTAAGATATTGAGACATTACCTGTACGGTACCAAGTGCACCATTTACACCGATCACAGGAGTCTCGAGCATATCTTCAAGCAAATGGAGCTAAACATGTGTCAACGCCGATGGGTCAAGCTCTTGAACGATCATGAATGCGCTATCAAATACCACCCGGGCAAGGCCAATGTTGTGGCCGACGCCCTCAGCCGAAAGGATACTATACCTAAGAATGTACGTGCGTTACAGCTTACCATCCAATCTAACCTTCCCGCTCAGATTCGTGATGCTCAGGTCGAAGCATTGAAAAAAGAAAACATCAGGGCTGAGTCCTTGCGAGGATCGAGGCAGCGGCTAGAACAAAAGGAAGACGGCGCCTACTATGTTAACGGGCGCATCTGGGTTCCACTTTATGGCAACTTACGCGAGCTTGTGATGGATGAAGCACATAAGTCTCGTTACTCGGTACATCCTGGTTCGGATAAAATGTACCACGACCTCAAGACTACGTATTGGTGGCCTGGCATGAAAGCCCACATAGCAACCTACGTCAGTAAATGCTTGACTTGTGCTAGAGTCAAGACTGAATATCAGAAACCATCAGGCCTACTTCAACAACCAGAGATCCCGAAATGGAAATAGGAGCAAATTTCCATGGATTTCGTTACTGGCCTGCCCAGATCTCAATGTGGAAATGATACAATTTGGGTGATCGTGGATCGACTGACCAAGTCTGCACATTTTCTGGCTATCAAGGAAACGGATAAGTTTTCTACTCTAGCAGACATTTACCTAAAGGAAGTAGTATCAAGGCACGGAGTGCCAACCTCCATCATTTCTGATCGTGACGCGCGTTTTACTTCGGAACTATGGCAAGCTATGCATAGGTCTTTTGGCTCACGTTTAGATATGAGCACCGCTTATCACCCACAGACGGATGGGCAATCTGAACGCACCATCCAGACTCTTGAAGACATGCTTAGGGCATGTGTAATCGACTTTGGTAATGGTTGGGAGAAGCACCTCCCGTTAGTGGAGTTTTCGTATAACAACAGTTACCACAACAGCATCCAGGCCGCTCCGTTCGAGGCATTGTACGGACGGAAGTGCCGATCACCTCTTTGTTGGGCAGAGGTTGGTGACAGTCAAATTACTGGCCCCGAACTTGTAGTGGATACAACCGAGAGGATTGCTCAGATACGACAACGAATGGCGGCAGCTCGTGATCGTCAGAAAAGCTATGCGGATAAGAGAAAGAAACCACTCGAGTTCCAGGTTGGGGACCGAGTGCTACTTAAAGTCTCACCTTGGAAAGGTGTAGTTCGTTTTGGCAAACGAGGCAAACTCAATCCGCGCTATGTCGGACCGTTCGAAATCATTGAGAAGGTTGGCAAAGTGGCTTATAAGCTGAATCTACCGGCAGAACTCAGCGGAGTTCACAATGTTTTCCATGTGTAGAATCTGAAGAAGTGTCTGTCAGATGAGACCCTCATAGTTCCTCTCAAGGATCTCACTATCGACGACCAGCTGTGATTCGTCGAGGAACCAGCAGAGATTACTGATCGAGATGTTAAGATTCTCAAGCGTACCAGAATACCTCTCGTCCGAGTCTGTTGGGATTCCCGTCGTGGCCCAGAGTATACCTGGGAACGAGAAGACCAAATGAAACTCAAGTATCCCCAGCTGTTTAAGAAAAGTGCAACCACTACTGAGGCTGAAGCTACTGCAGAATTTCGGGACGAAATTCCAAACCAACGGGGGGATGATGTGACACCCCAGAAAAACCAGGAAACCAACGCAACTTAACTAACTTCCTCAGTAACCACGCGCTAAATTTCGGGACGAAATTCTCTTAACAGGGGGAGAATGTGATAACCCTCATAATTCCATGTATCCGTACAATTTATTAATGATAATTAAAGTGCTTGATGACTGTGCTGAATCACTTAACTGCTTTCTGATTTCTGTGTTATACTTACATGTGCTTGTTAACATACTAGTGGTATACAGAAAAGTTACTAAATAGTCCGGTATGCTTTCCTGAGTGTTGAAAATTAAAAATGTTACAAAAATATATATATATAGGACACTTTACGGATTAATTAAGCACTTTAACGGGACAGTATCAAACCGAACAACCGGACATTACCCGGAACACCAAAATAATGCTAGAAGCATTGTTTTTATTTTACTAAGCTAGTTATGGTCCCCGAACACTTGAACCCACTATATTATGACATAACATCTAAATACTTAACTAAATCACTTACTTTACCATCCTAAACTAACTAACATAATTCAAACCCAACTAAACTACCCCCCCCCCCATCTCACGGTTACAAGGGGTGTACCCACCCCCTTGATTTCTTTAAATTGTTTATTGGATTGTGTTGGGTCATTAAGGGACATAGTAACCATTAGATAATGAGATGTTGGAATATTTCTATTTAAACCACAAGTCCATCACCATTCATCATTCTCTAACTCAAACAACACCCTCATACTCTCCTCTCTCCCTCTTGGTCACGGCTGCAAACCACCACCACCCTACCATCACCTTCAATCTTGTTTCATCCATTCTACAAGCATACAAAGGTGTTAGAAGGCATACAACGAAGCTCGGTGTGTTCGGAAGTTGAAGGACCACTCTCATCTTCTTTTATCCCCTACTTTTCTACACTTGAACTTCCCTAGCCTTGAGCTAGTGGTAAGAACTTAGATCCTTTCATTTTTCATCTTGTTTAAGTGGTTAAAGACTGTTTTATGGTGAAATCTCATGAACCCTAAAAGACATGAATCTTAAGTCTTGAAACATAAACTTAAAGATGAAGAAACAAGATGAAACATAATGTAATAATGTTAGTATGAAGTAGTTTTGATTATGTTGTTGATTACTGGATGATTTGCTTGTTAATATTGATGTTTGATGTCGTTGTGATCACTAAACATGTTAACGGAATCAATCGAACACGAGTTAGAAAGCTAAAAGCTGAAAAACAGCTTCTGTCCAAGCCTTTACAACCAACTTCAGTTGGCTGTAAACAGGTCATAACTTAACAAAAACTTGATTTTCTTGAGTCTATAACGTGTTATTATGAAATACGGTTCTAATGGCACTGGAGTCATAATTTTTGGACTTCGTTTACTATTTTTAAAGTGTCATTTTGTAACAGCAGCTAAAGCTGCATTTTTACTGCTGAAAATATGCGTTCTGTTTTCCGTCATAACTTGAATTATGTGTAGAGTTAGCTCATGAAATTTGTACTGTAGATGACCACCGATGTATTTGTAATTATCTCACTGGAATTTCGTAAATCGAACTCTCGATGAATTTTAAATAAATTATTCCGTGGACTGCAGTCAGAAAAAGATGAATCTGATTGCAGTCCGGAAAATGAATTTTTATAAAATATTGGTAATGAATTGGATCCCGAGATTCTTACACAATAATATTTGGATCGTTTAAGACATTCTGTAAAAATTTGGGAATTTTTGGAATAAGTTAACTATTTTTATTAAAATGCCCGAAAATAGCCCAGTTTTGAATATTAAAGCTGAAACGACATAAGCAGTAATTTGCGTGTCTAAATGTCGAGTATGTTATCTGAGGATGATCTAACATGTTATATGTCAATGAAAGTAATATGTGCAATATCGTATGCTTGTTCTTGAGTAGCTATAGGTGGAATGTTTATATGAGCGTGAACTATTAAAGTGAATGCATGTTATGTAGTAGATACGTGTAGGAACTTTGTGCTCTATTTGAAACCACTAAATGACTAACTGGTAATCATATTAGGACGTGATTGACCGACCTTGACTGTTAGCTATTTTTTAGAGTCAAACCGAGCAACCGAGGTGAGTTCACACACTATCTAAGGCAAGGGATTCCCGGTGGTTGGGAATGGGTTAAAGAAATTAAAACGGAATCTACATATCCTCCTTGGGCAGGATATGTACGGCCATCCTCCATAGGTAGGATGCCAATAATAATTCTGCGTATTCTCCTTGGGTAGAATACGTACGTTCGTCCTCCTTGGGTAGGACAACAACCTTAAAACTTACTAGACAAAACTCTATCATGAAGTCCCTCATTTTATATCGACTTAATCGCCGAGGCCAATGGCGAGCGGGTCATTAGTTAATAGCGCTATTAGGTTTAACAAACCTCACACCGTGCCGTTCGGACGGGCGTGTACTAATGGACTATGGCAAACTGTCAGTGATGATAGACACTGATGTAGGGCACAACTATTGTTCGTCAGTTGTCGATATCTTAACGGTCTAGTAGTTCACATGGGGAAGCCCCCACTGATTACGGATATGGTTTGGGTAATAAAAAGGAACTGGTTAAACATACTTTCAACTATGGGGTAACCCCCACGGCAAATAAGCCATCGAAAGTCAAACCACGTTTTTAGAAACAACTTAAAACTAATCAACCAAACGTGAACTCACTCAACTTTGTTGTTGACTCGTTGTTACATGCCTTACAGGTCGCTAGATGCTATGGAGCTTGCACGAGGAGGAGGTTGTTGTGGGATAAGGACTGTTATGTCCCGTACTTAATAATTAAACCTTATGAACTTATGGAACTTATGTTTTGAAGTCTTTAAACTTATGAACTACGAACTTATGTTTTGGATTTACGTTTTATGCTTCCGCTGTTAACTTTAAGTTGGTTACTGCTTTATGGTCACCAATTGTATTGTGGTTGGTTTTACTTACTTAATTATGTTGTTCAATATGATTGGTGGCTCGATCCTGGTCATGTCACGCCTCCAAACGGTGATACTCCGCATGGTGGATTTTGGGGGTGTGACAACAACGCACCACCCGTATTCTTGAGGTCATGTTTTGTTAAACAAAACGGTCTTGTCGTTGCTACGATAAGATTACGCTAGCGGGAAACTTTAGGTTGACAAGTAGGAGTTGCATGCTAGTATTGTCTTGATATGTTCTAGATTACGTTTATGCCATGTAGATTCGTTTAACCCTTTTATACTTATATGAGTAAACAAACTTGTATGCTCGCCAATGCTTTATGTGTTGACATGTACTTTAATACGTATTGAAGGAAATTGATGATGATGAACGAAATCTGGTAGGTGACTAGAAACGCACCTTTAAATTTTAGTACTTGTTGTAATTTGATTTCTTGTTATATGTTGTCGTTGATTTCTTTCGAACAATGTAATTTGAATGTAGTGATGAAATGAAATATTGATTCTTAAATACTTGTCGTAAAATAGTGTTATGAAGTCTTTTGCAATCTTGTTTTCGTCTCACTCCGATGTTTTCGCCATCGGTTGGGGTGTGACAAAACTGTTAACATTTTTCTTAAATATCATGCCTTTTGGTATTTACATATGTAGTGATGGTTTTGGATCATGAGTCATGACAATGGCTTGTATAGAGAGAGTGTAAGCTTTTGCTTCATTATTCTTACAGATTGTATGTCATGTATTTGGGATATATTTTATGGTTGTTGAGAGCGGCTGGGTCAATTTGAAAAGTATCAGTTTGGGGTTGAACACGAGTATTTCTTACCCCTACTGCCATTTCAAAACGACCCCGTTTTCATCGGAACCCGTTTTGACCCTAACTCATTTTGACATGTTACCCGGCGAGACTGGCCCCACCTGTTTTGCGTCAACCCAACCCGTCTAAACCGGCATAATAAAAGTCCCAGTTTGACCGGAATGAAAGGTTCTTTTTGGGCTACGGTAAAGACATGGCTTTCTGGTTGGAATCATCAAGATCATGCAAGGTTTTCGACAGACATCACAAAGATCGGAATAGCAGAAGATGGGTTTGGAATTCAGAAAGAGAGCAACAAGAGGAGATAGACGGTGAACCTTCAGAATATCAGATCGAGAAGACAGTTGAGCGTGGATGGCAGTAGACACAAAAGAACTTTCATTTTAGTCCATTCAAACGGAAATTGATCAGCAACAAGCGAGCAAAATAATGATTATATTTTGAATGGTCAAAATGGGTTCCTTTGATGAAATTTCTTTTGTATGAAAGGTGTCAATTGCAATTCAAATCTTGTACATTGTGTGGGATAGCCCCTGAAACATCAGATCATATATTGGTTTCTTACAAGCTTGTGATGTAGCTAGAACTATTTGTGGTAGCGTCTTGGCGCAAGATTCGGCTTCCTGTATGCACGGATTTCAAAGAGGTACTATACCAGCCTTAATCCTTATCAATTCAAACTTCATTATCAGCAATGCAAAAAAAAGTGGTGTATTCGATCAACGTATTTATATCGCTATAGGAAGAAAATACAATATTTGGATTGGTCAAACTGGTGCAAATATAATGTTGGTTTAGCTGGTTCATGATTAATATGTAAACTTTTTTTTTCCGACCAGCTACTTGCTACTTGCTGGATGGTAATATACTAATATATGATATATCGCCGCCCATATTAAAGCAAGGCATGACAAGTATAGAGCAGTAACCAGTGCCTACTATTAATATACAACACGCCGCCCATATTAAAGCAAGGCATGACAAGTATAGAGCAGTAACCAGTGCCTACTATTAATATACAACAGAAGGCATTTGAAGCATACAATGAGAAAAAGACATTTAATAAGATTTCAACAAAAAAAAAATACAATGAGAAAAAGACATTTAATAAGATTTCAACAAAAAAAAAAAAACACATTGGCCACACAAGAAGCTCAGGGTTGTGGTAATAGTGATTCACATGGCCAAGGAATCATCATTAATGTAACATGGTTTAGTAATTTGTACTCATAGTATATGGCGGTTGTATTATGTTTCCTTCGAGTAGTATCCATGACATTCATATGTAGCTGACCTTTTTTTGGTTAGGCATAAGATAACTGAATCTATTGATGTTGACTTTTGTAGGCTTAGCATTAATCTTCTGATGGAACTCTAAGCATATTATGCTTATTAAAACATGAAACACAATAACTGTTAGATATAATTGTTATACTTAATTTTTTGGTCGTTTGATACTTTTTTTTTTCTAAAATAGCCAGTTTCAAGCCGAACCCACCTTGGTCAAAAGTCAAAACACATTTTGACCAGAAGCAAACTTGTACTTTCTAAATTGACCGCTAAAACCGTTACCTAATCGACCTGCTCTTTTTCTCAGGCCCAGCAAAAACCATAAGATTAGACATCATTGTTATGATTCAAAACCATCCCCATTTGTAGATATCAAAAAAGCAGAATACTTATAAAAGGTTATCTGCAACTTGTTCAAATGTATCAGTTTTAACTAGTTTCTTTCATAGACTCTCATACGTACTAATAACTTTCATACCTTTCCTAAATCCAAATATCCAATGCATCAGAAAATCTCCATATCCGAATGCCTTTTGACTGTTTCATCATCCGGCTTCTTCTTGGACGTCTGTTTGGAAATTAATAAGTGAGGTAAATGATGTGTTATACTCGTGTATAAAAGTTATCTGATAAAAAAAGTGTACCTTCTTCCTTTATAAAGCTAATTGCTTTTTCATCATAGGGTAATGACTCTGGCAATAACATTAAGCCCCTAAACTGCTTTTGTGCTTTGGAAGAGTAAGGCGACACAATATGAACATTGGTATGGTCTTGATTTTCTTGTTTAAGGAGCTTCTCGTAAGTAAACTAAAGAGAAAAATAACAAATAGAAAAAAAAACAATAATTCTACTTAACTGTGGTCTGCAAACATATTCTAAACAATTTTGAAATTC
>JARYGA010049135.1:0-40890 GCA_030545235.1 Helianthus tuberosus | reverse complement strand
TGTCTGAAGCGAAATCTATTAGGCTGATTTCGCTTCAAGCAACTACAAACCCACTCAAGCGAAATCTCATGTTTAAACCATAAAAACCCTAACTTAAACCCTATAGTGTGATCATTCAAACTCTCCTAGACACAAGACTTGATAATGACGTAATCAGCAGACATTTAGTGCACCAACAATCTCTACTAATTCACGCTCAAATCTTCTATCTCAAGTTAACATCCTCACGCTCTCCGATTCCTTACTCTATCGCATCTCCGCCGTTCTCCACCTGATCTTTGACGTTCTCCACCGGATCTCCGTGGTTCTTCACCAGATGAACCGATTACAATAAAGTAAATGCTCTGTTCAATTTGATTTGTGCCCTAATTTGTGTGAACATGCTATATAATTATGAATAATATAGTAACGCATCTGGAATCTAAAGCCCTAGCTTATATTTCATAATTGGACACCTATCGGTTAGGTTTTTTCATGCTCTAATGGTTATATCGGTAGTCAGTTTGAGTAATTGTTGATTTGTTTTTTTGCTGAAGATGCTTATAATTAGGGCTTAGGGGTTCTATACGGAGTCAGTGACACGATTTCATAAACCGGATTGATTAGGTGGCGTATTTACTCTTATATCAACAGGTTAAAGCTACAGTTTTATGCTATATAAAGTTTTGTGGATCGAAGATTTTGTTTGTTTGCAGTGAAATGGGAAAAATGGATCGGTGATTGTGTAGTTTGTCTTATTGTTCATCGTTTTTGGTCCGTTTGATGCAAGCAATTTGAGGAAATTAGTTACAATTCAGGATCTAAATGGCAGTTCTAACGCAAATCAGGTTTGTGATTTGTTTATGCTCGTTGCTTTGTTGAATTCGTTATTGATTTGTTAATTGTTTGATTTTCAATGTTTGATGTAAATATTAGAAGTTAGTTCATTAATTAGGATGATATATGTGACCTTGCAACAATACTTAATGTTGTATGTTATTATGTATATAGGGTGTATGCTACATTTGGGTGGTTGTCTTCTCAAATTCTGTTCTAATAACTTTACCAGTTTACTATTAGTGAGTTTCAGTTTAACTTGATTCTTCAAACCTTGTGAATTTAGCGTGTGTGTATCATTGATTTAATCAATGAAATAATGAAATGCCAATTAAATGATGAATTTGGGTTAATGAACTGAGAAACTGAGCTGGTTAGTTTATACTGGGTTAGGTTTTGGACAGTCCAAACCGTTTACATGGTACTTTTGCCTCCACCATTTATGACTTGATATGGACTTATGGAAATGATCTGTTTCATATTCATCTATGTAATTTAGAGCCGGCAAAACGAGCGGGTCGGGTCGGCCGGGTGATTGGTCACTAGTCAAGGGGTTTGGGTCAGTATGAGTTCGGGTTAGGACATGTTTGAGCAAAGGGTACTTCAGAAGCAAAATGGTACCTGAAATTACTGGCATTACATGTCTCACACTTGCAATAAGGATTGAAGAAAACCAGCTCTACAACAGGTTTGATTTTTCCATATTATTGGGTTAAATGCATAAACCATACTAATATTTTATCATTCACTTTATACCTCATTGGGATTTCATTGTATTTTATTTACTGCAGCATTCAACATAATTTGTATAATATGGGAAGCAATTAACAATTAACTTATGGTCATTTTCAAGTGGGAGTTGAAACAGAAGTCAGGAATTAGCCCACCTGGTTGTGGGTTCAGGCAAGATGATCCAAACCAGCAGATATTGTAAAGGACATCTTTGTCGAATATGGAGGTAAGTTTACTTAGAAACCATGTTGCACACACATAATATCACTAGATGATTATAAAAATTAATGAAATTAAACTAAAAAAATAAGTAATAAAGTAACAGGGTCTGTAAATGTTATGTTAAGCTTTAATACTTAATTGACACCGGTCTTTGTTTCCTTTGTATTTGGTCTCTGGTTATACTCACCGCCATTCAGTATTGACAGTTATTGTGCTCATACCACTTCGAATCCCAAGTGCTCTATTAGCAGGCCAAAGGGATGAGTGAGAAGAATATTCCACAGAAAAGCCATTTCACATGCCAAGCCAATGTAACCGACATTGAAAGAGCTTGGTGTTAGGAATTTCGGAGTCACAAGGTTGATTTGCTTTAGGTTTGTATAAAGTATAATTGTTGCATACTACTTACTATTCTCTTCATTCACTGTGTTTGTGTTTGTTAAGCTCTGTTTTCCTATAGTGTAATTGTTGTTACATCTTTAATGGCTATGGTTATGAGATCTAATCATTTGAACATGAATTGTGAAATTTCAGGTTGAATATAGTGAATTGGCTTATGCGGCGACAGTAAGGATTAAGTGCAGGGAACAACTATGAAGTGGGAAATACGATTGCTAAGAAAGAGTTAACACAATGAATATTTTACTCGAATGAAAATTGTGAAAAAGATTCATGAACGCAATGGAGTTTTGAGTTTTTGTTCAAACATTTTTTGAATATTTGTTTTGTATGTTTGATATTTAGACTTAGGTTGACATTTATTAGTTATTTCTTTGCAAACATTTGGAATCTTTGGAAGATGATTGATTGAACTTTTTAATTGAATTGATTATATTATTATGATTTCTACATTTTACTATTTTATTTTTATTTTTAATGTAAATAAATAATAATTGTAATCAATAAAAATTAATATGATAAATAATTTGATGTGATTTTCGTGGCAAAAAATATGTGCCACAAAAAGCCCAAAAAATTGTAGTGGTAGAAAAAAAAGTGCCACTAAAAGCCTATATACCTTGTGCGGCATATTGAGAAAGTGACACTAAAAGGCTATAGCGTCAGCACTTCTAGTGGCACTTTTTTTGTGTGCCGCCCATTCCTACAGGTGTTTTTAGTGGCACTTTTTTGTTGTTTTGTGGCACTTTTTGTATGTCACTATATGACATTTTTTTTGTAGTGTCATTGACGTGAAACTTATTTGCGGGAATAATGATTGTTTCTTGAGTCAGACTCTTCTAAAGACCAGACACGTGAAACGTGTCATGATCACTGCTAAGTTCTTCTGGAAGTTTCAGCTTGCAAGCAATGGTCCCGATCCTTTCCAGGATCTCGAAAGGTCTAATATATCATGGGTTCAACCTCTTACGCTTTCCCAAATCGTACCACGCCTTTCCAAGGCGAGACTTTCAGTAAACCATATCTCCAATCTCAAATTCCAACAGCTTCCGCCGCTTAGCGGCGTAGCCTTTCTGTACACCACGTACTGACTTGATACTACCACGTATATGAACGATCTTGTCTGTAGGTCCCTGAACCAACTCTGGATCAAGAAGTTATTTGCCCCTGGTCTCTGCCCAACATAGTGGAGGCCGACACTTACGTTCGTATAAAGCTTCACACAAGGCGGCCTAAACGGCGGTGTTGTAAATATTATTATAGGAAAACTCCACTAAAGGCAAGTGAGTATTCCAACTTCCACCAAAGTCCATTACACAAGCACGTAACATGTCTACCACGGTCTGTATCGTCCGATCACTCTGATCGTCCATCTGAGGGTGAAATGCAGTGCTTAGGTTCAACCATGTTCCAAACGCCTTCAGAAACGTCTGCCATATCCTCGGAACAAAACGACCATCTCGGTCGGATAAGATAGAAACAGGCACTTCATGATGTACCACAACCTTTCTAAGCTAAATCTCTGCTAATTTCCTTATGCTGTCTTCCTCACTGTTCGGTAGGAAATGTGCAGACTTGGTGAGTTGATCAATAATCACCCAAATCATATCGTGACCTCTTTGGGTTCTTGGTAGCTTTGTAATGGGAATCTCAGGTTGTTGCAGCAACCCTGATAGTTTTTGGTATTCTGCCTTAACTTCGACACAAGTAAGATAGTTACCCACATAGGTAGCTATATCAGCTTCCGACTTGGGCCACCCATACTAATCCTTCAATTCTTGGTACATCTTGTCGGATCCGGGATGGATCGAGTACCTTGACCTATGAGCCTTGTCCCAAAACTAGCGTACGTAAATTGTCGCGAAACGAAACCCAAAAGTCGTTCCATGAAATATAATGTTCTGTTTACCTTAGGCATTAATCGCACTCCCATTCCACGTAATGCTTCAGCTCATAGGGTCTCTGGGTTGAGCGCCTCTTGCTCAGCTTCACGAATCCGAGTAGCGGGATTCGTCTGTATGGTCATTTCTAGGCTCGCACCCTTAGAGGCTTTGCGCGATCCTTGCGGCTCAAGGCGTCTGTTACAACGCTTGCCTTGTCCAGGTGATACTTAATCTCACACTCATAACCATTCAGTATCTCAATCCATCTTCGTTATCTCATGTTTAAGTCCTTCTGATCAAAGATGTGCTGCAAACCCTTGTGATCAGTAAAGATCGTGCAGCGTTTTCCATACAAGTAATGACGCCAAATCTTCAACGCGCAATTACTACACCTAGTTCAAGGTCTATTCTCATGATCCTTTAATCAACGTGACACGTACGCGATGACTTAGTCTCGTTGCATCAACACACAATCGAGACCTTGTCGAGAAGCGTCACGAGAACCGCAATTCTATTGCTACTTCCAGGTGAAGGAAAGATAGGTATCGTCTGGGTTAGGGTTGTTAGTGGTTTAACAGTCCTCGAAAGGTTTTCTAGGAGTCGTCTGATACAGCCTACAATCCCCAAAAATTCTTAGGTGTGTCTTGGGACTCCTTAGTTCTTGATTGCAGGGTCCTCATGAATCCCGTTCTTATTCACCACGTGACCTAAGGATCTTGCCTCACGAATCCAAAGTTCACACTTCGACAACCTGGCACACAACTGTTCTTTCTCCAAGAGTCCCAAGATAAATTTCAAATGTTGCTTATGACCTTCCTTAGTCTTTGAGCATATAAGAATGTAGTCAATAAATATAATCATGATCTTATCCAGGTACGGCTTACACACCCGATTCATGAGGTCCATGAATACTGCCTGTCCATTTGTTAAGCCAAACGGCACGACAAGGAACTCGTAGTGCTTAAAGCGAGTCCTAAAGGTCATTTTAGGGATACTTTCTTCTCGTGTCCTTAACTAATGATATCATGTCCTTTATTCCATCTTGGAATACTAGCTGGGACCTTGTAGTTGGTTGAACAAGTCATCAATCCTTGTCAATACACACTGCTGGTATTCTGAGTACCTGGAATTTTTGAACTCTAGTGCCATTAACCCAAACCCATGTCTATTTGGCCTAAACTTCACGCCGACTTTGTCCAGTTCTACAGCTGAGTGAGTTGTTGGAGATTTTCTCGTTATTAGTAGGTCAAAACGTATAGGTTTGAAAAATTTGTGTAGAAGATCAAGAATGTGATGAGGAGGGCTTGTTTCTGTGTAACAAGGCACAACTCCTAAGGGCTCTGAAAATGGATTGATCACTTCTAATAAAACACTAAGCAAGTTATTAAGAGATGGTCTTTTTTGCAATTTTTGGACAGTGAGGCCATACAGGTCTTGAAGAAGAAAAATTGGGATTTGGTTTTCGAGCAACACCAGGTCCAGAGCAATATTCCTGTTGCCTAACAAGTAGACTGAAAATGAATTGCAATAAAGATTATAAATGAATCGGAGAATGTAACACCCGTCCATAACCATCATTTCAACAAGTTGGTCATCGGTAATCGGCATGATCCAGAAATAATATTTCCTGATTTCTTCTATCGAACCCCTCACATTTTCACACAGTTTTCCTGTGTTTCCTCCATGGAACCTACATCAAGCAATAGTTCTTTCAGAGTTTCGGGTTTCTTGCTCTCCTCGGATTTCAAATGTATACTTCCTTTGTGCTGAGGTCCAATAGAGACCACCTGAGGGTTGAATGAGCTAGGGTTGACTTCTTCGAGGCTAGCAGGAACCTCGTAAATTGGTGGAAATCTGACGTTATCATTTATGTTTTGGACACGATCAAATATACGTTGCTTAACTGGATCCCTAGTCAAGATTATTTCTGAAAAGGATACAGATATGAGTGGTATATATACGGGAGTATATGTAAGTAATGGAAGTATCTAAGGAAACCCCATTTAATTCAGAAAACTTGGGAAACATGGATTGTGTGGACATGATTGATCCACATCATCTATTAAAAACACATGATCAAAGGGCAATTTAGTCATTTTGTTCAAACCATCACCTCACCCTTCCTTATCCCATCATTTTCTTTATGTCACATCTCTCTCTCTCATATATCACTTTTCATCCAACCATTTTCAAAATAATTCATTAGATATTAGAGAGAGAAACATCACCTTTTCATCAAAGCCACCATCAAAGCTACGAGATCTGAATATCGAAGATCAAATCCACCAGATCTGAAGATCGAAGACACCATGTGTTCATGTACTCATCCCTTTATTTTGAAGCCACCAGATCTGAAGATCGAAGCAGGCTGAAATCGTTTGGTTGCATGAGTTTCTAGAGAGGGAAAATTATTGGAACACCAAGACCAAAAACACACACAAGTGTGCGAGTGAGAAGCAGGTCAGAAATCATTTGGTTCATTGGTTTTAGAGAGAGAAAGTTGTTAGAACACCAAGCACACACACACAATTGTGTGAGAGAGAAGTAGGTCATAAATCATTTGATTCATGGGTTTTGGTTAAGAGAAAAAGTTGTTAGAACACAAAGAACATACTCAGAAGTATGACATGGACTGGTTCCATGTCTTAATGTTATTTATTTGGTAAAAGTTGAATGATTTTGTGTGTGTATTAGTAAAATAGATTTGATAGTTTGTTGGGTATTTTTTTTTTTTTAAATGTATTAAAAAATTTAGAATTGAGATAATGATTGTTGTTGTTGTTGTTGTTTTTATATATTAGTTACCTTTAAAAAGTCCATAATCTAATCGTTGATGATCTTGTTTATTTTATAAAAAAAAATTGTCTTTGGTTTGGTTGCTTGTTTGAGACTTTTGATCTGAACAGTAACTGTTTTTGTTAGTTTGGTTGCTTGTTTGGGGCTTTTGATCTGAATACTAACTGTTTTTTGTGTTATACTAGGCGGTAACACATGTATAGGCATGTTACATGTGTTACAACAAAAGGTTTACACGTGTGTAACACGTAACACATGTTATACATTTGTTACCACTCTAGTGTAACACAAATTACAAACATGTGTTACATATGTGCAAGCCCCTATATGTTGCTTGTTTTGGGCTTTTGTTTATCCTATATGTTATGTGTTACCTTTAGAAACTTCATAATTTATTAAGAATATCTCGTTTATTTTAAAAATAAAAAGTAGTGTCTTTTTGTGGGATAATTAGATACATATATAGTAACAACGTTACACATGTTATTTATAGTTACCCCATCCCTTTTTGGACACAAAGGGGGCTGCACATATGTAACACATGCTTGTAACTTGTGTTACATTAGAGTGGTAACACATGTATAGCCACATTACACATGTTACATATAGTTGTTACACGTGTTACAACAAAACTTTACACAAGTACACATGTTATAACATATATTGATGTACTTGTTTTGTTCATAGGTGAATGGATGTTTTGTGTTCAAGATGAAGATGGTTATAAAGGAGCAAAGCATATTGTTTTGAAGTAACAATGAAGGAATCTTTTCTCACAACATTATGCAGATACATATTAGAATTACTATTGTTACTTCAAAACAATGGACAATTCTAACATGTTTACGGACCTATTTTTTGTGTTAAAGACTGTTGTTATGCGGTTACTTGGTTTATATTATATGACAATGATTCCCATGTGTTGCATATACTTTTGTAACTTGTGTTACAAATCACATGTACTAGCATGTTTGGATGTATACACGTTACATATACCTAGTGTTTTTCATACACATATATACCATGTGTGTTTCATACACACATGTAACATGCGTATGACTTGTGGTGCATATACTCATGTTACTTGTGGTGCATATACTCATGTTACATGATACGTTATTACATTTTTTGCTGGCATAATTAGCTACGTATGTTACATTTCTGCCAGTTGCATTCTAAACTGTTTGTGCTATATCTTGTAACATGTGTTACACTTTGAGGTAATATATGTTGTTACAGGGAGTTACACATATATACTTAACGTAATAGTGATTTTAAATGCAAAAATGTTTTTTAGATGGACTTCACTTGGATAACACATTTTCATTACCTTTAGAAACTTCATAATTTATTTGGAATATCTCGTTTATTTTACAAATAAAAAAAGTTACTTATATGTAGTAAAAACGTTACACATGTTACTTATAGTTACCCCCAACCCCTTTTTTGGACACAAAGGGGGATGCACATATGTAACACATATTTGTAACGTGTGTTATATGTGTTATAGCAAAACTTTACACATGTACACATATTACATAGCAGATTAATAAGTTTAACTACAGGAGATTAATAGTGATGTACTTGTTTTGTTCATAGGTGAATGGATGTTTTGTGCTCAAGATGAAGATGGTTATCAAGAAGCGAAGCATAGTTAGATTTTTGTTAACTTATGATTGTTTTTAGTTGGCTTTTATTTTTTTTGTGTGGGGGGTATACTTTTTATGATCTCATTTATTTTACAAATAAAAAGCCATTTTTTTGCTGGCATAATTAGCTACGTATGTTACATTTCTACCAGTTGCATTCTAAATTGTTTGTGCTATATCTTGTAACATGTGTTACACTTTGATGTAATATATGTTGTTACAGGTAGTTACACATATATACTTAACGTAATAGTGATTTTAAATGCAAAAAAGTTTTTTAGATGAACTTCACTTGGATAACACATTTTCATTACCTTTAGAAACTTCATAATTTATTCGGAATATCTCGTTTATTTTACAAATAAAAAAAGTTACTTATATGTAGTAACAACGTTACACACTATAGAGTGAAACAACATTTCCCATTTTGCCGTAACACATGTTACACACTATAGAGTGAAATAACAGTATTGAGCGCTGCTACACATTTCCCATTTTGTCGTAACACGTGTAACCTTTTTGTGGGTATCGATGTTGTGGGTTTGTTACATCATGTAACATGTATAGAGAAGTTGGATGATATTGCGTTGACATTGGATTTGAGTGAAATTTCTTGTTCAATCACAATCACTTACGTTGACTTTGGAGTTTAAGGGATACAACCTGTAACATGTGTTACACTGAAGTGTTACACAAGTGTTTCCAATTTACACATGTTACATCTTGTGTAATATGTTAAACATGTGTAAACTTTGGTTGTAACACATGTAACAACTATATATAACATGTGTAGCGTGGCTATACATGTGTTACATATGTGTAGCCCATTATTGTATCTAAGAAATGGCTGGTGTAACTATAAGTAACATGTGTAACATTGTTACAACATATGTAGCTAATTATGCCAGCAAAAAAATATAACTTTTTATTTATAAGATAAACGAGATCATCCGTCTTCATCCAAAAACATGGCCTTCACAACACATTACAATAAAACTTAAACGTAACAAAAATGTTTTACATACTTAAATATATACAAATGATCCAAAAATGATCATACATGTGTTACCCTCTAGTGTAACATAAGTTACAAACATGTCTTGCATATGTGCAGCCCCAATTTTTGGTAACAAAAGGGTTGAACATATGTAACACATGTTTGTAACATGTGTTACACTAGAGGGTAACTTCTGTGCAACGTCAAAGGTACCCACCACCTGCCCTTCATCGACTTCTTGTTCCCATTCTTCATTGGTTTCTCCATCTACCTTCTTTCGCTTTATGGTCACCTGTTGTCATATCCGATATTGTGGTTCTCTTTCTTCCTACCAAGATTCCTTCTCGTTTGGCTGCAACTGCTATGGTCAAGTCGTAATAACACAAGTTACAGTCCAGTATTTGTAATCTACTAATTAAAAAAATTGAAGTAACATAACTAACACAAGTTACCCTCTACCCAATTATGCCCAGAAGTTGAAGATTCCCCAAATTTTGAGTTTTTATCTGCATCATTTCACACATAAAAAAAAACTAAATAAAACCACCCAAAAAAAGATTACATATGTAAACAGTTACCACAAATACCTTTATTTTTCCTACATTTCAAACTACTATCCGGTGGAACCAACTCCCTCGCTGCAAGCACTAAAAAAACATGTAACATATGTTAGCAGAACCTTTCGTATTTGTTTGTCGTCGTATTACATTTTTTTACATCTATAGCTTTTGTTTTTGTTTTCTTGACTGAACAGTTGTGCTCCCCACAACAATTGTTTTAGATGTGTTACCCTCCAGTGTAACACACGTTACAAACATGTGTTACATATGGGTAACCCCTTTTGTGTCCAAGAAAGGGCTGGTTTTAACATAAGTAACACGTGTAACATTGTTACAACATATGTAGCTAATTATGCCAGCAAAAAGAACAACTTTTTATTTATAAAATAAAAGAGATCATCAACTATTAAATTATGGACTTTCTAAAGGTAATGAAAATGTGATATCCGAGTGAAGTTTATACAAGAAAACTAACAACCCATCTAAATTATGGACTTTCTAAAGGTAATGAAAATGTTAAAATCAACCCAACTTACTACCTATGAAAACACTAGTCAATATAAAAAGAACAAACCAAATATCCTTTTTTTTATTACAACGATTAGTGTGTCCGAGTCCCAATCCTCAAAATCTGTACATCGTCAGTTTCTTCGTTACTTAATTTCATAAAAATAAAACAGGTGTAACACATGTTACTTAATTTCATAAAAATAAAACAGGTTACCTAATATGTTTTTGATATAATAAAGTCAGGTTTAACATATGTTACCTATTTTTATAAAAAGAGGACAAGTTTATAAAAATAAGACAGGTGTAACACATGTTACACTAACATGTTTACCTAATAGGAGAGGTTTAACACATGGTAATAAGACAGGTTTAACACATGTTACATCATTTTATAAATTTGAGACAGGTTTAACACATGTTACACTAATGTGTTTACCTAATCAGGGAGGCTTAACACATGTTACGCTAATACGTTTATATGCTTTTGAGTCCGTTGACTTGTACCCTAATATCAGACAGGTTTAACACATGTTACGCTAATAAATTTATATGCTTTTGAGCCCTTACACGTGTACCCTAATATCATAGGTTTACCTAATTTGTTTTTGACAAAAAACAAGGCAGGTCTTACACATGTTACCTAGTCGCATTCAAAACAAAAATCACCACTGATCGGACCCAAACACCTACCTACTTAGGGAAAAGTTCAAAAAGGAAATTATGATGGACAATCATACACATGTGTGCATACAAATTTGCTTAATGTTTTCTTACTCGAACGGGTATTTTATAAACATCAAGTAGTTAGTGTTAAATTTAAATATGATTTTTTTGGGACAAAGCGATTGCAAAGTAGATCCTTCTAGAGCTCTTTAACTTTTGTTACTATTTTTCCAACTCTGTTAATAACCAATTATACATAGAATTGGAGCAAATATGTTCGGGCGTTCCAACACCGATCGATCGGAAAAAACAAAAAACACCTACTGATAAGGAACCCGAATCAAACTTACTTACTTCCGCATGTTCTTGCTTTCTTCCATTTACAGCGACTTTTACCGGACGATAAAAACTGAAACGTTGATCTCATATATATTCTTCTCCGGTGGGTTTGCGGTTTCGATTCACTACCGCACCTTCTTTCCCGGTGATTTCGATTCACCGCCGCACCTTCTTTTTCCTACGGTGCACCTTCTTTCTTCTCCGGCGTTTTCGATTCACCGCCGCACCTTCTTTCTTCTCCGACGTGTCTTTCTTCTCCGGCTTGTCTTTCTTCTCCAGTGGGTTTGGGGTAGATGGAAGGTCTTGAGAGAGAAGGAGATGATTTTGAAATGAAAGGTCTTGGGGTTGATGACTTTTGAAATGAGGTTGGGTTTTGAGTTGTTGTTATTGAAAATCGTGTGCCTCCTTTCATATCATTTAATGCATGTCAAATCAGTATTAAAATAATATATAAAATGTAATAATATCATAGTTAATTTTACCTATATGCCCTTGAAGTACTTTTATTGACTTTATCACTCTATTTAACTTAATTCAAAAAGGCTTCAAATTTTATGAGCCATTGGATGATCTTGATCAATGGTTATAGATTGGGTTTCCTAGGTTTTCTTAGTACAAATAAGTTTCCTATATATCCTTGCCCTATGTAAGTAAAGCATATATATTTAGAGACTTATACCTTGGATGTTAACTGCTTGACTTAAACTTCCTTCTTCGTTGCTCATTTTTCTTCTACTGTATGGAATTCATGTTGTCCTAGAGATGCTTTAAATAGATGGCGTATTAACAATGAACACTATGTTGGTGCAGTTTGTGTGTCCGATGTTGTTCGAATAGATTAGTTATTATTTTATTCTGATAATGTAATAGTTAGTGAAACGGTCAAACGAATGTGTATTGACCCGCTCATTTGAAGTGGTCAAACGAGAGGGTTATGTGTTTGACTATGTGTGTGTTTGCTAGACAAGTGGGTGTGGGTATAAATACCAACCCCTTGTTCATTTGCAAAGAGAGAGGGTGAGCTCATTGAGAGAGTTCCCTGTGAGTTTTAGTGTTTGGGGGAGAGATCACCACTTGGTCTCTCCTCGGATGTATACTCCTTTGGCATTAGTTCGGTTATCTTGTAATTGGGCCGATTTGTAATGTTATACTACTGATTAATACAAAGAAGTGTTTGTTTGTCTCTAATCTCTTCCGTCTAAGAACTAATCTCACATGAATCACGATTTCGGTCCCGAAACACGGTCCTACAATTGGTATCAGAGCCATGGTACCCGATTTAGTAAATCTAACCGTTTGCTAAATCACATGTGCTCTAGATCTGTGATTTTTATGATTTTTGTTCAAGATGTAAATTTGGGTAAACATGAAGAAAAACCTAGATCTGGACCGTAATTCGCGGGTCTAGCTGAAACAGAACACGCAAAAGACTTGGGTTTTATATTTTACACCTAAATAATCAAGTTTTCATCATCAAATATCATGTTTTTAAGGTTTTTCGTTAAGATCTGCAAGTGAACAGTTGCTGTGTTCTTCAGATGAGTATGGCGGCTGTTGAAGAAACACTAGGGTTTCTTAATGTCTACATCGACGAAGAATCTTAGTGACGAATAATACCCCCTACGAAGACTCCATTGTGACGAAGATTCTGATGCGACGAAGACTTCATATGGACGAACACCTCCATGTGACGAACACTGATGTTAACGAAGCCTGCTTACCAGCGAAGACCCAATGAGTCGACAAAGACAGAATGCTGTTGACGAAGACTGAGGGTTTCAGGTCCATGCTGTTGACGAAGACTGAGGGTTCGTCAGGTCCATGCTGCTGAACAAAACTCCGGCGAAGAACCTCAGAGACTGTTACTTTTATCGGAACAAGGTCATCCATAGTTAAAGCTTCCCCAGTCATCGAACACTTTCCATAATCTGATATGTGTCATTCGATCAATCGATTCTCGAAAAGTAATCCAGAGGTCTTCAAAACAACAGGTTCTTCCGGCACTTTGCCAGAAATTTAACAATTCATGGTGGAATGAGAACTAGGGTTCTACAGTGGATGGTCGCCAGTGGAGAAGAACGGAAGCTGATATTAGCGGTTGTTTTATGTAATTTGGGGTTTTGGATTATGTGTATTGCAGAGAGAGAAACCTTATCCTTGATCTAAACAAACAGCAAAACCTTATCGCAGATGTTGTTAATCTTTTTTTCTTGTAGGTCCACTAGCGGAGGATCTAGTAACCTAATCCTTGTGATACGAACAAACCCGGTTGTGCGGAATCCAACCGGGTAAGCAAACCGAGATCGAGACACAAAACAGACAAGTACTCAACGTTTAAAGCTTCAAATATATTAAAACCAGATGTGTTTGTTTACAATGATTACTAAAGATTATGCTCTCAAAAACTCACTGGTTCTCTCGTGTCTGTATCTTCTCTTGTCTCTCATCTTATTTGTTCAGCAAGCTTCCTTTTAAATAGGTAAACAAAAGCAACATCTCCACGAATAGTGAACTGGGCCACGAACTGTTAACAAGCCCACGAAGAGTCACTCTTCGTCCACCTAAGCCTTCGTCGCAAGCAGGAAGGACGAACCCTTTGAGGGTTCGTTGATGAGACCCTTTGTGAGGAGCCATAAGGGTTCGCCATGCATAGAGGGTTCGTCGATCATGAGAAGGGTTCGTCGCATTGGAGACTTCATCAGCAAGGAGAAGGACGAACCCTTAGTCTTCGTGATATATAGGAGTGTCCGTCCAATAGAAGTCTTCGTCCCATAGCCATAACTCTTCGTGGCATGGAGGGTTCGTGGAATGGCAATGAGTCTTTGTCCAACATTGGATAGTTCGTGGACTACAGGCACATCAGCAACAGACTCATCTTTATCAAATTAGCCCAATAAGCATGCAAATATACGTTACATGAATTCTTAGAATTCATATTGCATAGATAAGACATACATGTGACATCATCATGATGATGTCATGGTGATGTCAGCTCGCGGCTCTTCGTGCTTCGCGTGTCGATCTCTGGGGCGCACGACGGAGGAATGTCGCGACAACGGGCTTGAGCCGAAACTAACCGATTCGAACCGAACTAAGTCGAACCGAACCGAGTCGCGTCCGCATAATACGCATCAACAAACTCCCCCTTAGACGCTGCTCGTGAGGTTCATTCTTCATGTTGTTGGATATTCAGATGTCTTCACGTGTCACAAATAGGGAGTGTATAAATAAACTCCCCCTTGAACGTTGCTCGTGAAACGTTGATCTTCGAATTTTAGATTGTCACACCCCAATTTTCCACGTGTCCCCGGTGGGGAGTATAGAGACGTATTTGATATCATCATAGTCAAACAACACAATATTTAAATGCACAGCGGAAGCAAAAGATAAATATATTATAAACCGATATAAAGTAATATCAAGTATTACAAACGGAATGTAAAGGATCCACAGGCGGATCAAAAACTAAAATGAATCATTTGTTCAACAGACTTTAAGGCATCCAAGCTTGCGAGACTTATTGTGGACGCTAGAAGACAGCCAGCCTATTACGAGTAGTACCTGCACTTAACCTTTTGGAAAATACGTCAGTTTACACTGGTAAATACAATTTAACTGACTCATTTTGAAAAGGGTTGAAAATTGATTTGAATACACGTGGCACAAAACATTTTATAACTTGGGATAATTATTTAATATTATAATCTTGTGAACGAATTACATGTTACTTGTGCGTTCAGTAGCCCGGATCTCGTCCGGGTTAAAGATCAATAGACCCACCACAATATTGAGTTATACACTGACAGGTGTACGCCTACACCCCGTGCTCAGGTCGTGGCCATTTCGTAAAATGATGCCAGGGATATCCGGGACATGGTCATTAACACCCCAAAGGCTTTAAGTGAACAAGACTGTTTAAACGAGCCGATCAAATTATTCAATTAACCACCCAAAAATGTAAGATTTGATGCTCGATCAAGCGGTATTCTATATACCGTAACCCAAGCCCGTATAGGGAAAATAAGTTAAAAGTATTTACCTGAGCCAAATATAAATTCAATCCCAGCCGTATACCACCAAGCAAGTACAGATAGCTTTTACTGGGCTCCTAAATCTGGAACGAAGGTTTTTAATAACCTATTAGATTCCTATCGGGTCTTGAATTAAGCCTGAGCTTAGACCGGTTAGTTTTTAAAAAGGAAGACACGGTTCAAACGCATGATAAAGCGAAGACCGGTTTAGAATGTGGTTTTGACCTGACAAGCTTGTATGCTTGTTTAATATGGGTAACTTAAACACATTCTGAATTTTGAGACAAAAACCATATGGTTTGACCCGTTGCGGCTAATATATGCAAACTAGTTACATACGCCGATCCGAACGCGAAAAGTGCGTAACGAGTAACCATAAGAGTCATATGTAAGTTCCCTGAGTTAATATGCCTTAAACATGTTGTGATATCAGTAAGGTATCTTCTATTATGCCCAAAACGGATTTAAACACAAATTATGCCTCATAAGGGCATTTTGGTCATTTAAAAGATTATAAAAGAGTTTAATTAGTAATCTGAGTTACAGGTCTGATTTATACAGTAATTAAACTTAATTTAATAAGTTATAACACTAGGGTATGACCTATATGTGAAATTTATCATTTAAAACCAAACTATGCCCCTTAGGGGTATTTTGGTAATTTCACTTAGGCTTAAAAGGTCAAAACTGGAACCTGAGTTCAAAAAATTGTACTTACTGTTATTATATAAAAATATACTAAAAATATCAGTAGGTATCAACCTTATATGTTTAATATGGTTTTAGCACATACTATGCGTTAAAAACGCTTGAAAAGGCGATTTGGAGCCATTTCCGGGTTTTCACAGGAAAGCTGATATTTTTATGGTTCCAGAAGGCTCAAAATATTCTATTTATCAAATAAGATCAGTAGAAAAAGGTTTGGGGTCAAAAGAATTTGTAAAACTCATTTTATGGCTTAAAAGGGCAAAACCATCATAAACCGAGTCAAACTTAGAGACCTATGTTATGCTCAGCCAAAAATTAAATAAAAATCTCCAAAAATCCCAAAATATTATATTATATCAGTGGGTAAAAAGTTTTGTATCAAAAAGTGGGTTTAAATAGGTTATATGCTAAATACGCCAATTAATTAACATAAAGCTTTCAAAATACGCTAATGAGCATAACTCTTATTCTGGACCTCAAACTGATATCAAATTTTAGGTGCAAGTTTATAAATCAGTAACAAATGTTTCTACTCTTTCACTTTTTTCAAAAATCACGTTTTATAGCCAAAAGGGCATAATAGTCATATTTAAGCATAAATCGGAAACATGCATATGAATCGGATAAGTGTTGAACCAAGTTGTACAATCTCAGAGAGTTATACATATATGAAACCTGGTCCAAAATAAGCTCTAGAACAGATCTCAAACATGCATGAACGGATCAGAACCGATAGTCAAAGCAAAAGTCAAAATATGCGACTTTCGGGTCCGATCCGGATTTATACTGAAAATTGTCGAGTTGAACATGTTGAGACATGTTCTTACATTAATTACCAAGTTATTTTAATGATCAAACAGGTTGCATGTACCCTACATTGCTAATTATGCTTAAACTTGCAAATACACATTCTGTTGACTTTTTGAAACAAGCTTTGACTCGACAATTATCATACTTAGAGTAGGAATCTGAAAATACCCTTTTAAGGTTTTATTACCCACCTAAATACCTACTTAAAGGTACTTTCAATTTGAATTTTGACTGAAGGGATTAAGATTAATGATGAAGTCAAATCTTAATTACGCCGGTTTGACTATACGCTAATTAACTAAGCAAAACTGAATTAAAAGGGTTAAGGACACTTATAAAGGTCCTAATTGTGATTAGTGATCACTAGGAAGGTTGCTTGCAGACCAGAGAGCTCCAGAAATAAGTTGCAAATGCCCAAAAGTTGCAAACTTGATTTTCTTATATAGGCCTTTTGATTCAAGGAGATCATGCCAACTAACTCTAGGGGTGTTATAAGATCATCCCAGGTGGCCTAGGAAGCTAAAAACCATATATAGGAGCCCCTGAATTCGAAAACTACTCAAAAGAGGCGGTGTAACCGGAATTAACAGGCAGCTGTCAAGAAATTCGCACCTGGGACCTGCTTGCGCACCGCAACGCTCACAGTGTTGAGGTGCGCAAGCAACATGCCAGCACCATACAACTTTCAAATGTTTGCAGTTTGACCCCTGGACCTTCCAAACGTCGTTTTCACATTAATTCTTGCATTATAAGCCTTCTACATTTACTTTTGAGGGTTTCAAGACTTATACAAACTTTGTTAAGTCCTTGGTTAACTTTGTAATCACCTGAAAAGCCATAATTTCAACGTTGACGCTTTTAACCCCTCGTATACGAATTTGATCATATCTTTCTCATACGATAACGAAATTTTATGGAATTTTTATCACACATTCTAGTGAGTATAATTTACCATTACGAAGCTTCGGGTTTGCTAAAAGGTCACTCAGAGGTATACTTTAAACATGTTGACACCTTTAACCCAAGTAGTTTGAAATCTCTCACTTTCTTCCATATCTAGCTTCGTATGATCCATGATTTATTCGTTTGAAGGTATAAACATCTTGTAGGGCTATTTAAAAATATATTTATCCATTGTTGACACCTTGGACCCTTATATTCACATAGTTTCCTTGTTTGTCAACTTTAGTCCTTCAAACTAAATCCTTTACACATTTTAAGCTTATGACACGTGTCAATACATTATTGGACGTGAAATTTCGAGGTGTTACATCCTCACCCCCTTAAAAGAAATCTCGACCTCGAGATTTGATAAAATTATGGAAGTACTTTTTGTCGCCTAATGGACTTAACCTTAATAGCATATCTGGAGCTTTTCCAAGCCCCCAAATTGACCTTTATAATGGGTACATGTATCCTTTTGGAGCTTCTTTACCTGTCGATCCTTAATCGACGTAGGTTGCTCATTATATCATAAATCCGCATCTCCCTATGTGATAATGCTTCTCGACTTATTGGTGAAACACATCCTTAAATCATTAGTGTATAATGCATTGCGAACTCCGCCAAACTTCTTAAATAGGTTTTAGCTTATAAGCTATTTGATCCTGATACATTTGATTCCTTCGAATGATTCAATATATCCAGAGCTCAACTAGCCTGATAATTAACAAATCCCTTCCAGGGTGATATCTTTGTTGAACCTTATTCCTTCATAAGAACTTAGGAGGGTTGCTATTTTCATTAATCCTTGATTTTTCTGCCGAAAACTGGTAACTTATAGATGATTATGGATTTGTTTGATCTTATCTGTTGTTTCCAAGGCAACCTTCTGATCCTGATAATTGGACTTCCCAAAGTCTCATCCATCAAACAGACGTTTTGATATTTTATTTATACGAGGTCTCCAGAGGAGCAACCTCGATACTTATATAACAACTATTATAAAAAGCTTATCTTAAGGCGAAATGGTTATTCCAACCACTGCTTAGAACTAACCCCGATGAATAGTTAATCCTTGCGTTAGTCGATCAAATCGACGATCCTGGGCAGCTAATGAAAATTCTTAATTGTTGTCTAATTAGGGTTGCGGTAATCAATGCATAAGCAAAATGAACCGTCTTTCTTAATTAATTATACTGAATTCTCAGAATATTGAGTTAGGCTATAAGAATCCTCTATATCAAAACTTAGTTAATCAGGGTTTTGATTCCTCCAATGATGATACTAGCCGTCTTGGAAATTTCTTAATAATATAGCCCTAAATGGGTATAAACCTTAACTCTATTTGCCCCTCAAAAGGGAAACAGGGTAATCTTAAGAGAAGATAATCAGGATATAAGGAGGTTATAGAGATTTTCTATATCTCAGGCTCTAGTTCATCCATCATTGCTTGTGTCAGATAAGGGACATATTCACATTACAAGTCTATGGATTCCCTTAATCATAGACATTTACTTGGAAAAATTCCATTGTGTATATCTTCTTTGAATACCATTAGTTGACTTTTAGTATCATATGATTATTGGGATATCTTTGTGGCTCCATGCATTAAACCTCCATACTGATCAGGCATGGAAGCAATCTATGGAACTTATTAAGATACATCAACCCTCATATGGCGCTTTTTGTCATACCATCTGGTATTCTCAATCGATAGAGATCAAAGAGATGTAAACTATACATGCTGACGCACTTCTTCTAGAGGGAGGGTACTTCTAGAATTCCATGATTAGAGAATTCTAACAGGAACAGAAGAAATGGTTCTTATGATTTTGCCTGTAAGTTTTACCTTACACTTACTATCTGGGGTTCTTACGGAGAAAGATTAAAAGTTTGCTAAGCTTATGGTTTTATGAGAGACTTAGCAGTACCTGCAACCAAACGTAACTCCTAGCCATAAAATCATCATAATGGATTTATCTGGTGTCATTATTAATGTGAGCTGCCTCTAATCATACATCAGGAGGGCTAAACGCCTCCATTCTTAAACCTTTTAAACTTAGCTATAAAACCTTTGACAAATTGTAAGGCAATCTCGGCCTCGACTGGTTATTTCTTAATCAAAAAAACGTGAGTAGTTGGGGTGGATCCATAATGGATTCATAATAAGCAGGCTTTGAAATCTTAATGTGCCCTCTTATTGCCGATGCTAAATCATAATATATATATAGTGCATTATGCTTAAATTCTAGGTTAACCGAATAAGGGCACTATTTCCATCAATGAACCAAGGTCTGCAGCACACTGCCGATAGTTTATAAATCTTATGGGGGAGTCGGAAAACTATTACTCAATCTTTTCCTATTCCGTGACGCGTATAATAGGTTTTCTAATAAGGTCCTTAAACTTGGACCATCCCATAATGTATAAGAGGATCTTTCTTGTGGATTTCATTAATGTCCTCACTAATCAAGGGTATTACCATCGAATGATTGTGATGTATACCTTACCATGTTCTTTCTAGTATAACCACTGATATACTTAATGGTTTCTACTTCATCCTTTCTAGTGTTTAATCAACATAAGCAAGCCAAGAGTAACCAAAACATAGAGGTAAAATCTTGGATTCTAATACTTAGTCAACATAAGGAGGATAAGTAGGTGACTTATAGTAAGAAGTAAGGGAGTTATTGTACATGTGCTTATATTCAATCAAATTAGAAATTCCACAAACTAGGCACCTAGCTCGGCTGGCTAGGCGCGCGAAAGGGTGTGGCCTAGACCCAGGTTCGATTCCGGGGACGGCCGGTTCCACTATATTTTTTTTTGTGTAATATTAATTAAACGTACGGATACATGTAATTATGAGGGTTGTCTCATAAGGAGTCTTGATAACTACTTGTTTCTTGTTATACACAATATGGGTTTGATTTTCAAGACAACCAATCGATTTTTTTATCACTATATTGAGTCCTTATACTTTAACGGAAACTAGGACATCGGACGAATGATTCCTAATGGATATAAAACATCCATCTAATATTGCTGAAGTAGTCTCTGAGGTACTATCGACCAATTTTACTTTATACTTAACGCTTAGAGTTTTAACAGGCAGATTTAATGATTTACAAAATCTATTGTCTACGAAAGACTTATCTGAACCTGAATCAATAATACTCTAGCATGAGCGTTATTGATAAAGAAAGTACATGTTGTGACATTGTCATCCTGAATAGCCTCTTGAGCGTCCATTTGAGAGCTCCCAGCTTTGGTCTCCTTTGCCTCCCCAGGATTCTTGGTTTAATTTGGGCAATTTGTCCTGATGTGTCCTATTTTATTGCAACCATAGCAGGTTGCGTCCTTTATCTCTTGGCACTCCAAGGTCTTGTGCCCTTTCTTGTTACAAATCCCACAAGGCCTAGCTTGTGACTCCAGAGTGCATTTCCTTTTAGTTGCCTCCTTTGGGCAGCGGTTAATTATGTGCCCCTTCTCGCCACAATCATAGCATGTGGCGTCCTTCAAGTCCTTGCACTCATGGGTCTTGTGATCCATCTCCTTGCAGATGACACATCCCCCGGTCTGTTCATAGAAACATTTTTCGAAATGCTTCTTCTTGCAGGTTTTACATTTGGGTTTTGCCTCCTTTGGTTTGGACTGGTCATAGTAAGAACCGGTCTTACCCTTTTTACGACATTTATTTGGGGTATCATCGCACTTTCGCTTATGATCCTTCAACACACGGTCCACAACGTTGTTTACGGCTGTATCTATCATAGCCTGTAATTCGGTGCTTGTTAAGTTCAGTCTTGCATCATCATTCTGATCAACTAGACGATTGTAAGCTTCAGAGGAGTCAGCCATGGTGAAGCTTTGAAGGTTACAAACCAAGTAGTAATAAATTGGTTTAATTATATAGCGAATTGTCGAACTTGATAATTAAGTAGCCATGGTGCGAATAAACCATATGGGCCAACAGATAGTATTTAATTTATTTGATTATGTTTTGCCTAAGTTTTTAAATAAACCATCTTTGGCATTTAAACGGAATATAATCCTTCATATTTACTAGATAGGGGACATAAGTCACGACTGTCAATGTCATACTGACATCTTATATAGCACAACGGCTTGTTCCAAAGGACTTTTCGATGGCATAGATGCCTTGTCACTAGGGAAATTTTAAAACATAATCAATGATTCCTTTGGATCGGAAAATTTCATAATTCATTGTTTTGACAAGAAGTTATGAAATAAAACTATCTTTTTCATGTATGCATCTTTGCCCGTAGGTATACATCCCAGGTGGATGTTTAGATGTGTACATCATGTTCAAGGTTTATTAGCCATGATTCCTATTGATTTTATAGGCTAAATAAGGGGTTTGGAAGTTCCTAATATAGAGATGACAAGCGTGATTTTATCGCATCACTGTTGTCGGGAGTGTTAACACGTTTTCAAGTGTTAATAAGGATCTGAATCTCTTTTAAACAGGTTTTACCATCTTAGCTAGGTCTTCAATGACATTCAAGCTAGGTCAAACCTTTTAAGATTCTCTTTTAATACATATACTAACAGAAAAGGAATAATATTTATTTTATTCAGGATTTTCATTATAATTATCCTAGATTTAATTAAAATACAACTATGGAACGGAAAGGCCAAGTCACGCAGACAAGTTTAAATTTATAAGCCCAGATTTTATGGAATCGAGGCATTAAGGTTTGAATCAAAGTTCATTACCTTTTCTTGACAGAGAGTCAGAGACATCAACTGTCTGTTGTCCCTTAGGACAATAAGTATGGCCCGTAGGCATTTCATCACTTATGGATGTTTATAATAGGATCATCATATTGATGATATTAGTCATGATCACATTAATCATATAGACTTATAGGCTTGAGCATAGCTCACCACCTTAGACAAGGGATCATAAGGATCACAATGTCATTGTCTCAGATAGACAATACGTTATAGCCCGTAGGCACTTCCCTTCTAAGGGATGGTTATAGTATGATCATCTTATAGGATGATATAAGCCATGATTTCTAAATCATAAGGCAATTTAGGAAATTTAAAAATTTCCAGTATAGGGATGACTATTGTGATTTTTCTCGAATCACATTTGTCAAGAGTGCTAACACGTTCTTAGGTATTAACAAGGATTTGAATCTTTTAAATAGATCCTACCATCTTGGCCTCATCATATAGGCTAGGTTTACCTTTAAGATTCCTTTTTTTTTAATAATGAACGCAGAACATTCCTAGTTCGGGATGTTAATAAGGATCTGAACCTAAATTGAGGAACTGCCATCTTGGCCGGGTCTTAATAATGACACGAGGCTAGGTCTTGTCCTTTTTAGATTTTGCCATTTTATTATAATGGTAGATCTTATAACAGAAATGTTATTTTAATTTATTTCATATATTATATTCATATATAATGATATAAATGAAATTTAGATAAAACATCCCAATGATTTTAAAAGAGGTAGAGAATTGCCCTAAGCGGGATTTGAATTGAAATGATGTTGTCCATGAAGGGACTGAAGGATAAGTATGCCCTTATAAGGACTTACTAAGGAAACGAACTTCAGCAAAAGGAGTTTCTTCTTCATTTTAGTTCTGAATGTCTTCTCCTTGGTTGTACATTAATCCTAGTCGCAATACGAAGCTCGGCCTTTCCTAGGCTTCAAATGGGGAGAATTTCCATTACAGCTTCTTGCTTGGCGTCATATTAAAATATAATTGAAGGTAATAATCCTCCGAATAGGGACGAGAGTATTCCTATGTTAAGTGTAGACTCAGAAGGTCAAAGAATGTGTTATCGTGTCATTGAGATTAAACACAAAAAAATTAGTGTTTAATTCACTCAATGTTGGCTCGGATACCAACCTGTCACACCCCAATTTTCCACGTGTCACCGGTGGGCCCGGTGGGGAGTATAGTGACGTAGTTGATATCATCATAGTCAAACAACACAATATTTAAATGCACAGCGGAAGCAAAAGATAAATATATTACAAACCGATATAAAGTAATATCAAGTTTTACAAATGGAATGTAAAGGATCCACAGGCGGATCAAAAAATAAAATGAATCATTTGTTCAACAGACTTTAAGGCATCCAAGCTTGCGAGACTTATTGTGGACGCTAGAAGACAGCCAGCCTATTACGAGTAGTACCTGCACTTAACCTTTTGGAAAATACGTCAGTTTACACTGGTAAATACAATTTAACTGACTCATTTTGAAAAGGGTTAAAAATTGATTTGAATGCACGTGGCACAAAACATTTTATAACTTGGGATAATTATTTAATATTATAATCTTGTGAACGAATTACATGTTACTTGTGCGTTCAGTAGCCCGGATCTCGTCCGGGTTAAAGATCAATAGACCCACCACAATATTGAGTTATACACTGACAGGTGTACGCCTACACCCTGTGCTCAGGTCGTGGCCATTTCGTAAAATGATGCCAGGGATATCCGGGACATGGTCATTAACCCCCCAAAGGATTTAAGTGAACAAGACTGTTTAAACAAGCCGATCAAATTATTCAATTAACCACCCAAAGATGTAAGATTTGATGCTCGATCAAGCGGTATTCTATATACCGTAACCCAAGCCCGTATAGGGAAAATAAGTTAAAAGTATTTACCTGAGCCAAATATAAATTCAATCCCAGCCGTATACCACCAAGCAAGTACAGATAGCTTTTACTGGGCTCCTAAATCTGGAACGAAGGTTTTTAATAACCTATTAGATTCCTAACGGGTCTTTAATTAAGCCTGAGCTTAGACCGGTTAGTTTTTAAAAAGGAAGACACGGTTCAAACGCATGATAAAGCGAAGACCGGTTTAGAATGTGGTTTTGACCCGACAAGCTTGTATGCTTGTTTAATATGGGTAACTTAAACACATTCTGAATTTTGAGACAAAGACGATATGGTTTGACCCGTTTCGGCTAATATATGCAAACTAGTTACATACGCCGATCCGAACGCGAAAAGTGCGTAACGAGTAACCATAAGAGTCATATGTAAGTTCCCTGAGTTAATATGCCTTAAACATGTTGTGATATCAGTAAGGTATCTTCTATTATGCCCAAAACGGATTTAAACACAAATTATGCCTCATAAGGGCATTTTGGTCATTTAAAAGATTATAAAAGAGTTTAATTAGTAATCTGAGTTACAGGTCTGATTTATACAGTAATTACACTTAATTTAATAAGTTATAACAGTAGGGTATGACCTATATGTGAAATTTATCATTTAAAACCAAACTATGCCCCTTAGTGGTGTTTTGGTAATTTCACTTAGGTTTAAAAGGTCAAAACTGGAACCTGAGTTCAAAAACTTGTACTTACTGTTATTATATAAAAATATACTAAAAATATCAGTAGGTATCAACCTTATATGTTTAATATGGTTTTAGCACATACTATGCGTTAAAAACGCTTGAAAAGGCGATTTGGAGCCATTTCCGGGTTTTCACAGGAAAGCTGATATTTTTATGGTTCCAGAAGGCTCAAAATATTCTATTTATCAAATAAGATCAGTAGAAAAGGTTTGGGGTCAAAAGAATTTGTAAAACTCATTTTATGGCTTAAAAGGGCAAAACCGTCATAAACCGAGTCAAACTTAGAGACCTATGTTATGCTCAGCCAAAAATTAAATAAAAATCTCCAAAAATCCCAAAATATTATATTATATCAGTGGGTAAAAAGTTTGGTATCAAAAAGTGGGTTTAAATAGGTTATATGCTAATTACGCCAATTAATTAACATAAAGCTTTCAAAATACGCTAATGAGCATAACTCTTATTCTGGACCTCAAACTGATATCAAATTTTAGGTGCAAGTTTATAAATCTGTAACAAATGTTTCTACTCTTTCACTTTTTCAAAAATCACGTTTTATAGCCAAAAGGGCATAATAGTCATATTTAAGCATAAATCGGAAACATGCATATGAATCGGATAAGTGTTGAACCAAGTTGTACAATCTCAGAGAGTTATACATATATGAAACCTGGTCCAAAATAAGCTCTAGAACAGATCTCAAACATGCATGAACGGATCAGAACCGATAGTCAAAGCAAAAGTCAAAATATGCGACTTTCGGGTCCGATCCGGATTTATACTGAAAATTGTCGAGTTGAACATGTTGAGACATGTTCTTACATTAATTACCAAGTTATTTTAATGATCAAACAGGTTGCATGTACCCTACATTGCTAATTATGCTTAAACTTGCAAATACACATTCTGTTGACTTTTTGAAACAAGCTTTGACTCGACAATTATCATACTTAGAGTAGGAATCTGAAAATACCCTTTTAAGGTTTTATTACCCACCTAAATACCTACTTAAAGGTACTTTCAATTTGAATTTTGACTGAAGGGATTAAGATTAATGATGAAGTCAAATCTTAATTACGCCGGTTTGACTATACGCTAATTAACTAAGCAAAACTGAATTAAAAGGGTTAAGGACACTTATAAAGGTCCTAATTGTGATTAGTGATCACTAGGAAGGTTGCTTGCAGACCAGAGAGCTCCAGAAATAAGTTGCAAATGCCCAAAAGTTGCAAACTTGATTTTCTTATATAGGCCTTTTGATTCAAGGAGATCATGCTGTTAGGGGTCATTTTCTTAACAGATGTATCCTGACCAATATCCTGCCTTTGTTTGTTTATTTGTAATCAGGATGCTGGAAGAGGATATTGCTGACATCTTGGGCGATATCCTGAAGCTTATTGAATTAATCACGTGCAGATTAAGGGCAGAGGCTTGCTAACGGTCACAAGGACTTCTTCTCCTCAAGACTCGGACGAATTTGTTGAGAAAGAGACGTTGAGCCCGAAAGACCAGGTCTGCAACGTTCCAAGAAGGAATATTCGGTGAATCCCACGAGTTTAGGGTAGTTAGTTATTTTATCTTTACTATAAATAGATGAGGTCGGATCAACTTAGAACACACATCATTTCACACTTACACTCTCGAACACAATCACTCTCTAGCTGATAGCAAACATCACACTTGTATTTCATTTTCATTGTAACACTTAGTCGATCCGTACCACATCCTGCACTGTATCCTGATTTTTGAAGCAATTGAAGAACAAGGCAGCTGCGATTGTCAGCTCCTGAGGTTTTATGCCGGCGATCTAGATTGATCAAGGGCTTTCCTCGTACATCTCGTGTCATTTACTTTACTTTTGCTCATTGTTTGATCATAGATACAGCTCTATATCCTGAGCCGTATCCTGAAACTGTTTTCATATCTAATTTTGTTAACACATTTTTCATACATATTTCTAGCACACTACCTCACTTAACTAATTTGATCACTTAATTGCTTCGGTAATTTTTTACCAAAACAATTTGGCGCCCACCGTGGGGCAAGTGGTGCTCTCTTTACTAAAATTTTTTGTTAAATCGCTAATCGGTTTTTTATTTTCAAAACTTTTTGCTACATTGTCCACAATGGCCTCACGATCAAACATGAGTTCCTCTACTATGTCTGCTATGACTTCTGCTACTACCGGTTCGGTGCTTCCACCACCTCCTCCAAGGATGCCAGCCTCTACACAATCTCAAGATGTTATCCCTACTCGGAGTGTCCAGGGATCTGCTCCCGTTTTAGCTTCTAATGATGAAATTTTAACTTTATTTGGAAGTGTGCAGGAACAAATGAGGCAGCAACAGGAAACAAACCAAATGCTTTTAAGGGAAATACAACTCCTGAAGTCTGGCTCGAGCAGATCTGCTGAGGACAATGTCACTCCATTACACCCCAGAGCGTTGAACTTTAGTTCAGCTGTGTATACCGAGGATAACAGGGGGAATATCGTGCCCAGTCTTCCTCAGAATCATACTCCTGAAATACCCTCCTCGATCAGGATGTCAACCATGAGGAGCTCAGGATATGCTTTAGGATATGGGCAAAACCCTCCAACGGGTAACGTGTCAAATAATAATAATACTCATGCTACTAACAATAATGGATCTTTGCAGGATACATGTTAGGATCGGAGGCTCTCATGATTGTGTTTGTTTGTATATATTGAACAAATCAAATAGATATGTACAGTTTAAGTGCAGCGGAAATGGAAACAAACTTTGTAAACACAATCAAAGGAGAAAATAGTATGATAAACAATTGCTTTCCATAGAGTCAAAAGATTTACAAATCAAAGCAAAAGATTACAGATATGCTCACATACTAAGCTCCCCCTCAGCCTGATGCCCCAAGGTTGGTTGCACACAAGATGAAAGGATTAGACATGAGGAGAAGAACTCGCTCAGTCAATCAAATGTAACAGTACAGGGTACTGTTACATTTATAGGCAAACCAAACCACTGAGGAATCTCAGCTGACGTCACCATGAAAGCGACATCTAACAGCCTAACAAACTATATCTACTGTCCTTACACCAACTACTGATGTCTAACAACTGATTGTTATAATAATACAAAACATGAGGAAGCAACTGCTTCACGTTCCACTGTTGTAGCCTAAGCACTGATGCTCAACAACAACATCAGTGCTTTCTTCAAAGGTGATCAGTCCTTGAATGAGCAGTGTTTGTGTCTTCAGCAGCACTTGAGAGACAGCAGTAGATAGAGCGACAGAGTTTATCTTCAGCAGTCTTTAGGATTATATCAGCGTTTGGATCACCAGTTTTTCTTTTGAGCAGTACTTAAGGTTCATCAGCTGATAGATAACCACTGTCAAGGGGAGAGCAAAGTGTAAACTACTGTTTATTGTGAATCCTCTGTTGTGACCTGGTTTTGGCTTTACATTATCTGTTCCTCTAGTAGGGTTCAATCCCAACAATCTCCCCCTGGAACAGATAATGCCAAAACCTTTCATTATTTAGGACCTTTATTGCTCATCAAGAGTGCCTTAGCTTGTTCTTTGAATTCAGCTTCAAATTCCTTTGCACTCTGGTCATCCTCATCCCTACACAGTGAAAGCCCAAGGAGATCCTGCAAATCTTGAACACTAAGGCCTAGTGCTTCTTTCCTTGATATGTGCTTCACATCGCCATTGGCTCTGACCAAGGTCAATACGTGAGTCTTTTGATCAGACATCCACTTTAGTATTTTTAAGCCAAGTGGGTTTCTTGGGAGAGACTTATTTGAAGATGAGTTGAGGGATAATGGCCTTGAAAACAACTGCAGACTTTCAGACATTCTTTTGAAAGCTTCTTCAAAGACTTTGTCAGTTGCAGCTATATCTTCTGAAGTTTCTTGTTCAATAAGTTCTTGTCGTTCAGCTTCTGTCTTGTCTTCAGCAGTGTTTGGAGTCGCAGGTTTGTTTAACGCCTTAAAAAGGCTTTGAAGCTTTGTTGATGTTTCTTCTTTTAGACCCATTTTTGTGATGGTATCTTTGAAGTACTCTGCTTCCTTTTCTCTTACCTCTTCTTCAGTCAACTGTTTTCCTTCATCTTGATTTGTTGCAAAAGTAGACCGGAACAGTGTGTTGAGGTTTCCCATCTTCTGTTCAAGATTCATCATTTGTTCTTGCTTTTTAGAAGTGCCTGAAACAGTTGTCTTTCTTTTCTTCAGCCTTTTGTAGGCTTCATCAGTCTGTTGTCTTGACCACTTTGATATGGCTTCAGCAGAGTCTATTTTTGCATCCACCAGCTCCTCTTTCTTTCTTTTATACTCAGCAGTGAAATCAGCAATGAGCTTTTTGAATTTGTTCCAGTTTGGAGGATGTTTCTTCTTTGTGGAATCATTCTTGATTCTGTCAATCCTCTCAGCCTCATGCTTTAGAGCGATTATTGGCCATTCTTCAAACTGTTTTTCTTCAGCAGGATAGAATTTTTCTTTCATAATGTAGGCGAGATATTGTTTTCTTAGCTTTTTGCGTTGTTCAGCCTTTTCTTTGATTAGTTCCTGTACAAATTCTTCTATCTGCTTTACTTTTGTTAAGTAGAAATCCAGTCTTTCAGCTGTGCCATCTTCGCTTAACTTATCTTTTTCACTATCAAATTTAGCTCTTGCTTTAGCCTGTCTTGCCTTGAGTTTAAGGTAATCATCCATATCCTCTGGTGGCATGTAGCCTATGAGTGAGGAGAATCTCCTTTTTGAAGGATCTTCTTCTATATAGAATTGCCTCATTTCATTTTTGATAGCTTCAAGTTCCAGTGGATATTTTGCAGCATTAGGATCATGTGTACCCTCATCGACAGAGATTGGCTTTCTTATTCTTTTGAAGAGCTTTGGCTGTGAAGTAGAAGAGGTGAGAGCAGTGGTGGATGACTGACTAACAGCTGTTGAGACAACTGGTGTCTCAACATCTGCTGTCATTACAACTGCTGATATGTCAGCAGTTGTCTTCTGCTTTTGAGCAGGGGATGGACGTGGTGATGTTGGTGGTGATGGTGGTGAATCATCATCTGATATGAGATTTCTTCTCCTTTTTAATGAAGAAGAAGCAGATGATGTTTTGGGTGGATCAGTGATGGTAGATTTGATAATAGTGGTTTGTGGTAGTGATTGACTGACAGTGGTTGAAACAACTTGTGTTTCAATCACTGTTGTCATTACAACAGATGTTGTAACATCTGTTGTCTTCTGTTTTATGACAGGAGGCAGTGATGATGGTTTGATTGTAGATGATTATGGTGGAGCAGTAGTTGTGGTGGTGTGTGGTAGAGTGGTGTGTATTGAAAGTTTGTGTGTTGATGAAATGGCAGCTGTTTGGCTACAGACAGCAGTTTTTATAACTGCTGCTGCAGCAGTTTTTGTAACTGCTGCTGTATCAGCTGTTTGACTAACAGGTTTTAAGACCTGCTTTTCTTTTGCTTTTTCAGGCTCAACATGAAGGCCATGTTCTATTCCCTTCCTATTCAAATTTCCCAACAGCTTGTTATTCTCCCCCTTTTTGGCATTATCTGAGGGGGGATTTACAAGAAATGGTATGGAAGAAGGAACTTTGCCAGAAGCATTTTGAATGCTAGCCTTTATAGCCTTGATATCTGCTTGAGTATCTTTAAATCTTGATTCAACCATGTTGGTCAGCATTTGTACTTGAATAGCATGCTTTTTATCGGCCATTTGTTGCTGTGCTTCAAGCATGGGTTGAAATATATTCCATAGCTCATTTGCAGCAAATGTCTGTTGTGCAGGTGCTTGAGCAGGAACAGCAGATTGTGATGGGGCAGCAGTGAATTGTGCTTTTTGAGCTTTTAAAATCTCTTGCACCATCTCCTTTATTTCAGCAACTGATTCTTCAAGTTTGTCAACTCTGCCCGTCAATTCCTGATATCGTGAATCATCACCTACTTTAGTAGGATCATCTGAATCCCCACTAGTAGTGGTTATATCAATGTTTGATTTAGGAACTGAGTCCCAAAAGTCATCCATTGATGCCCCTTGTTCTTGGTACTGGGGACTTCTCTCTTCAGCACTCGATAAACCTTTGATGGTACCAGTGGTTAGATCTAACTCACTGGTGGTCACCGAAGTTGCTATGGAAGAGATTGCCTTCAAGGGAGTCTGATTTATGAAACAACTGGCCAACTGGAGACCTGTTGATCCACCAGTTGTAGTTGCTGCTCCACTTGAACTACTGACAGGAGTTACTTGTAACTCCTGCAGTGTAACCTCCTCAACTGTTGCTGGGATAGCAGAAGTATACGCATCAGACCCAGTCACTTGTGGATGTATACTCTCAGTGATAGGTGATAGAGAGGAACTGGTTTGTGTCTGTGCAATAGCAGCTGCATGCAACAGAGGTAGCATGGATTGTGGCATTATTATTGGTGAAGGGATGGGGGTTGAAAGAGACATGTCCTTGGGATCAGGACTGAGGAAGATGGATCCGAGTGGATTCAGAGCTTCATATTGTGGTGTCCCTGTGCTTACAACCTGATCCTTTTGTGAGGATGCAGGAGGAGTTTCGGTTATGGGTTGAGATCTTTCTTCCAACTGCTGTGAGGAAGTAGCAGCAGTGGTTTGTGGTGACTTTTGTGTTGTCACAGGCATTTCCTCTGGGATCTCATCTTCCAGAGTTGCCTTTGTTTTGGGTTTGGTGGGTTTTCTGGATGTTTTCTTTTTGGTCTTTTTAGTGGTGGCAGGTGTGGGTTTCAAAGCAGTGGGAGTGTTGCTATGATCACCTGGAGCAGTGGGCTCAGCAGCTGATACCTGAGGAGCAGTTGTAACCACTAAAGTCTGCTCAGGTACCCCTGCTTTTGTTTTTATTGGTGCCATCATCCTTGAAAATGTTTCTTTTGTTATGCTTTTTATTTGACAATGAACACCTTGTTTGAGCAAGTTTACATTTTTCTTTTCAAATTTTTGTTCAAAATAATAACTCAAAAATCTTGGAAAAAGTAAAAATGCTTGACTTTCAACGTTTTTCACCATGTCATTGAAAATCTCCTGGGAGTAGTTATAGTCTTTATTATTCAAAATAGCGTAACCCAGGTTTTGGATTTTCAATGGTATTTCGTTGAAAGATGTTGTTTTATTTGAGGCACACATCAAGAGTGTGTGAAATAAAAACCTGGGTGCAGATGGAAAATAACCCTTTTGTAGGGTATCTACCTTTGGTTCTTCTGCATAACCCCTTTTCACGAAATCAGTTTTCATCTCGACCTTTTCAAAAGAGAGTTTACCTTCCTGATCGTTGAGATTAAAGACTTCGGAGATCGACTGTGGGGTTATTTGAACTGCTTTACCCTGTATCGAGGAGTTTATGGCTATGACTTTTCCGTCTTGTTTTTCAAGCGACGCCTTTTTCCAAAACTCTCTCTGGGTTTGCAGATATATGGGAGTATTCACTGTCAACAAAGTTTTGTACTTTGAGCCAGTTAATGCATCAATGATGGTGTCAAAGGTGTGATTATCAGTAGGTTTTGTGAGTAAACCCAGATAATTGTGAGATTGTTTGAATGGTATTTCGATAGGTTCTTCGGCCGTTTGAGCGACCTCTTTGGAGGGTGATGGTGATGTAGGTTTTGATTTTGATTTTCCTTTTGACTTCGTCATTTTGATGAAGAAGAATCGGAGAATGATTTTGAGGGTTTTGAGAAGAAGGATTGGAAACTGCTATGAGAAGAGAATTTTTGGAATTCAATTCGACAGTGTAAAACCCTGTTTGGGGGTTTAGGGCAGGGTTTTATTTAAAAATGATCGCTGATGTGGCAGCGGTTATTAAGATCTGAGGGCTAAAAAACTGACCACGTGTCAAACACTGATGAAACGGATGAAGTATGGAGAACAGTTGTTTTAAGAGCCACTGACGTATCAAGCATCAGTGGTTACAACGGTAAAAAAAATATGAGCAGTGGATGATTTTTACTATCAGTAGATAGCATATCAGTGGATAAGACATTGATTTTGAACATCAGTGCTTTTCAAGAAAATGAGGGATCAGTGGTTAACTTTCAGCAGTGGACAGTGTTTAGAGATCAGACGTTGGAACAAAACAGTGGTTAGGGTAAATGGTGCAAATCTGAAGAACAGGTGTTTCAGCAACAATTTTGAGGTTTTTCATTCAAGGTTTTGCCACATGTCAATTTTGAAAGACAATGGTTCAGTACCCCAGATGATGAAAACTTTTTACTAAGGCAAATCAATTTCGTTTAATATTTAATTAAATCATGAGTACCCTAGTAGTTTAAGCACAGTTTACAATCAACCTTTGATAAAAGTTTAGGAGCAAACCTGAGTTATGATATAATCTTAACACATATACCATTTCCTTTTGACCCATTTATGAGGACAATAATACCATCAAAAATAAGGTATTACCTCCTGTCAGGAGCTGAAACTATTGCCAACAAAAACAAGCAAAAGTTCCAAATATATCATTACACAAAAAAATGAATGATATATCCTGATTATTCGAGAAAATCCTTTTGAAAAAAAATGATTAAAGGATTCTCTCAGAACAGCATCAAAAAGGATTTGGTGTAAATTCAATAAAACACATAATCATATCATTCCTCAAGTTTTTGAAAATGGTCAGTGGTTTTGACAATAGTGGTAGGAAAACCTTGAACATATTTTGACCACTGTATGGTACCATTTTCTTTGTCAGTTGATTGCAAACATGATTCTTTTTGTAATTCATTCACTGGAATCAAAAACTCTTTTCTGAACAGGTGAATGCACATAGTTGCTTAATGACCATTATTACCCTACACTTTGACTCTTCAGTGTTTTATGTTTATACTCTTTTCTTCTGACTTCAGAAGTTTTGAGATAAACACACTTCAGAGTTTTTGTGAATTTTCTTAATGTATTTTAACATAGTTGATTTTGTCCTTTTGAGGAACTCAACCTGTTTTCAATACATAAGATCAGAATAACTAAAGCTTTAATTTCCCTCTTTTTGTGTTAACAAAACAACAATGCTTTTATAAACATGGGTTTTGTTAATCTGAGGTTTGTACTTTAGTATTTAATGAAAACATCACATATTACACACCAACAGTTTAAATCAATTTAGAAAATAAGAATAATCTCATGGTTTAATCAGATATTGCTTTCAGATCTAGAAACCATGAGTGTCTTGTGCATGAATTTACACGTTGTGTGAAATTTGTGTGTCATATGACATCTTGGTCGATTTACAGAGTTTTTGAATAACCATTTTGAGCATGATTTACTTGATACTCTGTTTTTCAACAAGATACAACCAACCTTAGTATCAATGGATTTCGAGCCGAACTGTTATGTCAATTTGACTGTTAAATCGAAATTGACTGTCCAAGCTCTGATACCAATTGTTAGGATCGGAGGCTCTCATGATTGTGTTTGTTTGTATATATTGAACAAATCAAATAGATATGTACAGTTTAAGTGCAGCGGAAATGGAAACAAACTTTGTAAACACAATCAAAGGAGAAAATAGTATGATAAACAATTGCTTTCCATAGAGTCAAAAGATTTACAAATCAAAGCAAAAGATTACAGATATGCTCACATACTAAGCTCCCCCTCAGCCTGATGCCCCAAGGTTGGTTGCACACAAGATGAAAGGATTAGACATGAGGAGAAGAACTCGCTCAGTCAATCAAATGTAACAGTACAGGGTACTGTTACATTTATAGGCAAACCAAACCACTGAGGAATCTCAGCTGACGTCACCATGAAAGCGACATCTAACAGCCTAACAAACTATATCTACTGTCCTTACACCAACTACTGATGTCTAACAACTGATTGTTATAATAATACAAAACATGAGGAAGCAACTGCTTCACGTTCCACTGTTGTAGCCTAAGCACTGATGCTCAACAACAACATCAGTGCTTTCTTCAAAGGTGATCAGTCCTTGAATGAGCAGTGTTTGTGTCTTCAGCAGCACTTGAGAGACAGCAGTAGATAGAGCGACAGAGTTTATCTTCAGCAGTCTTTAGGATTATATCAGCGTTTGGATCACCAGTTGTTCTTTTGAGCAGTACTTAAGGTTCATCAGCTGATAGATAACCACTGTCAAGGGGAGAGCAAAGTGTAAACTACTGTTTATTGTGAATCCTCTGTTGTGACCTGGTTTTGGCTTTACATTATCTGTTCCTCTGGTAGGGTTCAATCCCAACAATACAGGTGTAACATCAGCACTTACTAGGGAACTTCAAAAGTTGAAGGACATGATATCTAGTGTACCTGGGGTGGTCCAGCCGATCCCAGAAGTGTCCCAGGATAGCCACAAGATATCTCGTTTTGCATATCCTATCTGTGATGCTGAAATTCCAAAGAGGTTCCAAACCCCCAACATGAAGCTTTACGACGGAACGACGGATCCTGAGGAGCATATTGCTCAGTATAGGGAAAGAATGGAGATCAACCCTATCCCTCCGGATCTCAAAGAAGCATGCTTGTGCAAGGGTTTTGGTTCAACCTTGACAGGATCAACTTTGAAGTGGCTCTTGAATGTTCCTCCACATTCAATTACATCTTTTGCTCATTTAGTAAATTTATTTAATAGTCAGTTTTCTTGCAGTCGGAGTTTTGAGAAACTAACCAGTGATCTTTACAGGATAACTCAAGGGCCTCAAGAATCTTTGAGGGATTATGTGAACAAATTTAGTCGAGAATCCTTGGATATCCCACATCTTGATGTTGCAACAGCTGTGCAAGCTTTTAAGATGGGATTACAAAAGGATTCTTAGTTTTATCAGGATCTTGTGATGAATCCTTGCAGGAACTTAGACGAAGCTCGAAATAGGGCCTTGAGATATATCAGGCTGGAAGATGATATGAAAATGCAAGAAAGGATGAACTCATCCAACACTTATGAATCGACTAACAGGAAGTCAGAATCCTCATTTAAGTCATATCGGCCTAAGCCATATGGTAGAAATGAAAACAAGAGAGTGAACGCTGTCGAAGATGAGGATCCTGAAGAGTATCCTGAGTTGTCTGAATATTGCTTTTCTGTTAATATTCCTGAATTAATGTATGCTATGCAGGGTCTAGGAGACAAGGCTAGGTGGCCTCGAAAGAATCAACAAAAGGCTGACTGGAAAGATAAGTCGAAATGGTGCGCTTTCCACGAAGATTTCGGACATATGACTGAGGATTGCATTGCTTTAAGGAAAGAAATAAGCTATCTTCTAAGCAAGGGATATCTGAAAGATCTCTTAGGAAAAAAGAAGAATAAGGGTCAAGATACGGAGAAGGATCCTGAGCGAGCTGCATCACCTCCCGCGGATGCCAAGATAATCAACTTCATTTCGGGGGGATCCGACATTTGTGGAACTTCGTATTCGGCAGCAAAAAGACATGCAAAGGAAGCCAAGGCCGAAAGGGGAGACAAACCTGTCAGGATGACGACCCTCACAACTGACAAAGTGATCACTTTTGATGCTGATGACAGGGATACTGTCCAGGATCCTCACCATGATGCTCTGGTAATAACGTTATATGTGGCTAACCATTTTGTACGCAGGATATTGGTTGATAATGGCAGCTCCGTCAATATAATCCAACTAGAGACACTTAAAAGGATGAATGTATCTCCAATGGATATCACTTCGAAGTCCACCGTGCTTGTTGGGTTCAGTGGAGAGGCCAGAAACACAGTGGGAGAGATAAAGTTGCCGGTATACGTTGAAGGAGTCAACTCGATACAACGTTTCTGTGTGATGGACTCTCTGTCCTGCTATAACATCATACTAGGAAGACCATGGATTCACGATATGAAGGCCGTGCCATCAACATATCACCAATGCATCAAGATACCTACCCCTTGGGGAGTTGTTAAAGTTGATAGCGATCAGCAGGAGGCGAAAGAATGCTACTCCTCCTCGATGAAATCCTCAGCCAGAACTACTGCAGCATAGTAATTAAAGACGCGGGCCCAGGATATCGTGGAGAATCCGGAGCAGGATGTGAAGAAAGTTATCCTGGACCAGGATAACCCCGATATATCGGTGCTCGTAGGGACCAATATCCCTCAGGATATTGAGGAACAATTAATTAACTTTTTGAAATGCAGGATGTCTACGTTTGCATGGAAACATGAGGATATGACTGGCATATCCAAAGATGTCATCACTCACAAGCTTGGAATTGATAAGTCGTTCAAGCCTGTGCAACAAAAAAGAAGGAAGTTTGCTCCTGAGCGGAACACGATTATCCAAGAGGAAGTTGAGAGATTATTAAAGTCAAGAATGATCAGAGAGGTTAAGTTCCCAAGGTGGCTTGCAAACGTGGTTGTAGTACAGAAAAAGAATGGGAAATGGAGAGTTTGTGTAGACTACACAGACTTGAACAAAGCTTGTCCTAAAGACCCATTTCCTCTCCCCCATATTGACGCAATGGTAGATGCTACTGCTGGGCATGAAATGCTGACTTTCATGGACGCATCCTCAGGATTTCAACAGATCCAAATGGAGCCTTCTGACCAGGAGGATACCGCCTTCATGACGCCAACAGGTATTTATTGTTATACAGCTATGCCTTTTGGTTTGAAAAATGCAGGTGCAACATACCAGAGATTGGTAAACATGATGTTCAAAGACAAACTGGGGGACACCATGGAAGTATACATTGACGATATGGTAGTAAAGTCAAAGAAAGCTCAGGATCACCTCCAGGATATTAAAGGAGCATTTGATATCCTGGATCAGTATAATATGAAACTGAATCCTGCTAAGTGCCATTTCGGAGTGGGGGCAGGTAAGTTTCTTGGGTATATGGTGACGAAAAGGGGGATAGAGGCAAGCCCGGAGCAGATTAAAGCTATCCTGGATATAAAATCACCCTCGAATATGAAGGATGTACAAAGATTAACTGGCCGGGTAGCAGCTCTAAACAGATTTATCTCAAGATCCTCGGAGAAATGCAAAGACTTCTATGATATCCTAAAGAAGAACAAAAGATTCGAATGGGGGGAAAAGCATGAAGCAGCCCTACAAGATTTGAAACGGTATCTCTCAACCGTACCTCTGTTGATGAAGCCGGAAAATGGTGAACCACTATCCCTATACCTTGCTGTATCAGGGAATGCTGTAAGTGTCGTTCTTATAAAAGACCATGAAGGTCAGCAGTATCCTGTTTATTATGTTAGTAAAAGTTTGTTAGATGCTGAAACTAGGTATTCTCATTTAGAAAAATTGATACTAGCATTAATTATGGCATCAACGAAACTTAGGCATTATTTCGAGACACATAGGATTCATGTTAAAACAAACTATCCTATTAAAAATGTGCTTAGGAAACCAGAGATGTCAGGCAGGATGGCCAAGTGGTCAGTAAAGTTGAGTGCTTATGATTTAGTATATGAACCTAGGAATGCCATAAAGTCTCAGGCTTTAGCTGACTTTGTGGCTGACTTTAGTAGTGACATTCAGGATGAGGTAGACCTAGAAGTTCAACAACTAGGAGAATCCTCAGGATCCTGGACATTATATACTGATGGTGCATCTAATGTAAGAGGACTAGGATTAGGAATACTACTAAAATGGCCACAGGGGGACATATTACCCCAGGCTATTAGGTGTGAATTTCCTGCTACCAATAATGAGGCAGAATATGAAGCTTTAATTGCAGGATTAGAATTGGCTAAGAGTATGAGTATCAAAAATTTGCAAGTATATGTTGACTCTCTGTTAATTACTAACCATTTTAATGGATCATATGCAGTTAAGGGAGAAAAGTTAATCGAATATCTCGATATTCTCAAAAAATTAGCAGGATATTTCGATGTTTTTATACTTAAACAGGTACCAATGGAAGATAATGCTGAAGCAGACGCCTTAGCAAATCTGGGATCGTCGGTCAGGATACCTGAAGGGACACAAATACCAATAGTACATGTCTTATATCCTGCAACGAATCCTCGGGATAAAGAAGTAGCTGGTATTCAGGATCCTGGGGCGGAATATCCTGAAGAGGATCCTAGAACCTGGACGACTCCAATCATGAAATATCTCAAAGAAGGACACATTCCTGGAAATGAAAATCCTAAGGCATTTAGGATGAAGGTATCACGGTTCACTATTATAGATAATATTTTATACAAGAAATCTCTTGCAGGAACATATTTAAGGTGCTTGGAGGATCATGAAGCCAAAGAAGTCCTTCAGGATATACATGAAGGGGATTGTGGTAACCATGCTGGGGGCAGATCGTTATTCTCAAAAATATTAAGAACAGGATATTATTGGCCAACAATGAGAAAAGATGCCGTAGAATATGCTCGAAGATGTGACTCATGTCAAAGACATAGTAACATACTGCATCAACCGGCTGAACCATTATATCCTATTGTTTCCCCTTGGCCATTTATGAAGTGGGGTATGGATATAGTGGGAAAGTTACCGAAAGCTCCGGGAGGAAAAGTCTTTATGCTAGCAATGACGGATTACTTCTCTAAGTGGGTTGAAGCTGAAGCATTTGTTCAAGTTAGAGACCAAGAAGTAGTATCCTTCATAAAGAGGAATATCCTGACCAGATTTGGAGTACCAGCTGAGATAATCTGTGACAATGGCTCTCAGTTCATAAGTAAGAGGACTACTGACTTTTGCAAGAGTTGGGGAATCAAAATGATTACATCAACTCCGGTACATCCTCAAGCAAATGGACAAGCAGAATCCTCTAACAAGATAATTGTCAACAACTTAAAGAAAAGGCTTGGAGTCAAAAAAGGAAGATGGGCAGAAGAATTACCCTTTGTTTTATGGGCTGATAGGACAACGGTAAAGAATGCAACAGGTCAAACCCCATTTTCGTTGGTATTTGGAGCAGAAGCAGTGATTCCAACGGAGATGACAATACCTACTGCAAGATCTACTTTAAGTGATCCTGAGAAGAATCCTGAAGCCTTGAGTCAGGATTTGGACACTATAGATGAAAAGAGAGATGCGGCAAGGCTAAGGATGGCAGCATATCAACAGAGAATATCCAGGGCATACAATAAGAATATTAGAACCAGAAGATTTAAGGTTGGAGATTGGGTATTAAGAAAGGCTTTCCAAAATACAACTAATCCTGCCGATGGCAAGTTAGCTCCAAAATGGGAAGGGCCATATGAAGTTGAATCAGAAGCAGGGAAAGGAGCATATAGACTCAAGAATATGGAGGGAGATATGCTACCGAGATCTTGGAATGCTATACACCTTAAGTTCTATTTCAAGTGAGTCTAGAATTTAATTTCTAACTCAAGATGGTATGAATTCTTACTTCTTTTTAATATATTTTTATAAATTATTAATTCTTTTGAACCCAGTACTGACTTAAGCATCGGAGGGGTGTTAGCCAAGCTAACACCCACCTTAGTTTACATTTGTTTTGCAAGATATGTTCCAGGATATAGCTCCAGAATATGCACTCGGGATAACTCAGAAGATTAGAGGATT
>JARYGA010049134.1:0-38618 GCA_030545235.1 Helianthus tuberosus | reverse complement strand
ATATCACAACATATTTAAGGCATATTAACTTAGGAAACCTGTATATGACTCTTATGGTTACCCGTTACGCTTCTTGCGCGTTCGGTTCGGTTTATGTAACTAGTTTGCATAAATTATCCGAAACGGGTCAAACCTTATCGTTTTTATCTCAAAATCCAGAATGTGGTTAGATTACCCATATTATACAAGTCTTCAAACTTGTCGGGTCTAAATCACATTCTATTCCGGTCTTCGCTTAATCGTGTGTTTGAACCGTATCTTTCCTTAAAACTAACCGGTCTAAGTTTAGGGTTAATTAAAGACTCGTTAGGATTCTAATAGGTTATTATAAACCTTCGTTCCAGAATAGGAGACCCGGTAAAAGCTACACGCACTTGCTATTTGTGATTGATACTTGCAAAGGTAGATACTTTTAACTTATTTTCCCTTATACGGGCTTGGGGTACGGTATATAAAATACCGCTTGGTCGGGCATTCGACCTTAATCGATTGATGGTTAAGTATTATCGAGATGACCCGTTTAAAAATATGTTTTATTGCTTAAAGCCTTTGGGGGTTAATGACCATGTCCCGGATATCCTTGGCATCATTTTACGAAATGGCCACGACCTAAGCACGGGGTGTAGGCGTACACCCGTCAGTGCCTAAATAAATAATGTGGTGTGTCTATTGATCTTTAACCCGGCACGAACCTGGCTACTGAACGCATAAGGAACATGTAATTCTTTTACAAGTATTATATTCAAATAATTATCCCAAGTTATAAAAAGTTTGTGCCACGTGCATTCAAATCAATTTTATCAAACCTTTTCAAAATGAGTCACTTAATTGTATTTACCAGTGTAAACTGACGTATTTTCCTAAAAAGGTTAAGTGCAGGTACTACTCGTAATAGGCTGGCTTTCTCCTAGCATCCACAATAAGTCTCGCAAGCTTGGATGACATAAAACTGTTGAACAATGTTTCCTCTTTATTTTGATCAACCTGTGGATTATTTTCAACTATTTGTGATACTTGATATTACAATTTTATTTGGTTGAAATGAATCTATCTTTTGCTTCCGCTGTGCATTTTTATATTGTGTTGTTTGACTATAACGATATCAACTACGTCACGATACTCCCCCACCGGGCCCACCGGTAATACGTGGAAATATCGGGGTGTGACAGGTTGGTATCAGAGCCAACACTGAGTGAATTAAACATTAGCCTTTTGTGTTTAATCTCAGTTACACAATTGCACATTCCTAAAATTTTCGAGTCTAGACAAAGAACTTAGGACGATTCCTAATTTTGCTTTAATTTGTGCTTTATTGTTCTTGTTGTTATCTTTGTTATGTTGACAGGTTTGACTATGCCACCAAGATTTCGAAGAGGAGGAAGAGGCAAGGGGCCAATCCACGCCCCTAACGATCACGAAGCCGGGCCTTCACACTAGCGAACTCCTTCTACTACTATGAGTGCCGATCCTCAGGGAAACTGGAGGAACCATTTGGAGCCCGATAGACGGTCTGTCTCGCACAGCTCAACGCCTCCCTATCGTCACTCCTTTGGGCCGCACTCGGAAAACGAGCCCGAAGACTCCCGCCATTCCTTCTTGCCGTTGCAGCGGTCCGTTTCGCACCGTTCCTTTGGCGACCCCACTCCTGTCTTTCAGGGCCGGTTCAACCCGGCAAACTATATCGAAGAACCAGTGGGTTTTAACCCACTAGGACCTGAAGACCACTTCTCAGGAGACCATGCAATGGACATGGACGAGGACACGGATCCCGTCGAGCCTGCAACCGGGACACCCAACCATCCCATCGAGATCTCTGATGGATCATCCTTCCACGGATCACCCTACGGTGGTCTAGACAGTTACCAAGCGAGGTTTAACCAGTATGAGTGGTATTTTACACCCTCTCATAACCCACAGCAACAACAGCAGTAGGATCCCTCCGAGGATTCACGTTTTGTGGCAGTCACGCCACCGCCTCCACCGCCGCCAGTTCATCAAGCACCTCCAGAACCACCAAGGCGTAGGAGAACAGGCACACGAATATCCGCGCGAGGAGGGGATTTTCACTTTAGCACTCCCCATCACTCAAGTGGCAGTCACTACCCGCCACTGCATGAAGACCCACAAATGGGTGGGCCCTCAAACCCAATTCCAGAGGTGAATTCTGCACCAGTTGCACCACCGCCGCCACCATTGGGTTTTGATAACCCGATTCCTGCATACGCTGGTACAACGGTGTACAATCCATTTGAGCAGCCGGCTCACACTCATTATAATTATGCTGAAGCCGACCCGTACCTTGTAGCGACAAACTACAACGCCCTTCATCCCGAAGGACCATATGGAGCCCCTTGGGGAGTGGGATATCCAGCTCATGGGTATCAAATACCTGCTCGACCTCTGATTCGGCAGCAGTCGCAGCCACCACGATTTTCCCCACCGGAACAGGAGGAAATCCTCCAAAGACTAAGTCGGGTGGAACATGAATTTCAAGAAGAACATAGGAACAACAGAGGATTTCTCAAGGGCTTAGCAAGCTTATTAAAAGGAAAGAAGAAGAGGGATCATTGAATTCCTATAAGTATTGTTGTACTTCCTTATTCCAATCAGTCCCTGCGTGGACATTTATGTATGTACTTAGTCCCTGCGTGGACTTGTCTTTCTTTAGTCCCTGCGTAGAGATCTATTTTAGTAATCAGTCCCTGCGAGGACTTGTATGTACAGTTTAGCCCCTGCGTGAGCAAGTTATTTCTGTTAAAAGTCCCGTTTAGGGCAATATGTACTCCTTTCGATGTTTAATGGAATGTAAAAATTTAAAAATTTCATTATTGTCATTTTTATGCATAAATATATTATACATGAAATAAATAAATAAAAAAAATCATTCCTTTTAAAATAATTCGCCTATTAAATACTGAATAAAGAATCTTAAAGGTATAACCTAGCTTGCATATTATTATAAGACTTGGCCAAGATGGTAAGACCTGTTTAAAAGATTCAAATCCCTGTTAACATCTGAAAACATGTTAACACTCCTGGCATACGTGATTCGTTAAAATCACACACGTCATTCTTATAATAGGATTCTTCCAAAGATTCCTATCCTAACCTGATGATCTATAAATCATGGGTTTAAATCATCAATTAAGATGATCATATATTAAACATCCATAGCTAATATAGTGCCTACGGGCCATACCCATTGTCATATAAGACAAAAGACATTAGTAGTGTACGACTCCCTGTCGGAAAAAGGTAAAGAACTATGTTCAAACCTTAATGCCTTGATTCTCTGAAATCATGGCTTATGATTTAGAATGTCCCTATGACTAGGCCTTTTGTGCCACTAATAATACTGTTATTGTTTTATAATTAGGATACATTATAATAAAAATCCTAAATAAATATGATTAACAAATTAACCAAATATGGTCTATGTTTCCCATGGTTAATGAATTGCCGTAAAAGACAATTCCATAATAAACTCCCAAATAAATTATTGTCAATATCTTATGTAACAGTTCAAACTACATGGCTGACTCGGATGAAATCAACAGTCACCCAAGGGAGAATCATGATAATACCCGAATAAACATAGCGGGTGCAAAACTGCAGGCAATGATACACAATGCCATTACTCGAGCTTTGGATAGACAGTTCCATGAATCCAGTGGGACCCATGAGAGGACCCAATCTGCACCACCCTCTAAAACTCACACTGCTCACAACAGTAATTCCCATAACTCATCAAACCAAAGGAGTGTTCCATCTTAAAGGATCGTACCGAATCAGGAACCCCGTGATAAGGGTTGCTCCTATAAGTATTTTGTATCATGCAAACCCAGGGATTTCACTGGGCAAAAAGGAGCTATAGACTGCATGACATGGTTGGATGAGATGGACACTGTGGTGGATATTAGTGGTTGCGCTAATAAGGATGTGGTGAAATTCGTGTCTCAGTCATTCAAGGGTGAGGCCCTAGCCTGGTGGAGATCGTTGATTCAAGCTACCGGGAAGATTCCATTGTACAATATGACATGGGAGCAATTTGTTGCCCTCATCAAGGAAAACTACTGCCCTCAGCATGAGGTTGAAAAGATTGAGTCCGATTTCCTATCGTTGGTTATGAAGAACCTTGACTGCCAAGCTTACCTTACAAGCTTCAACACAATGTCAAGATTGGTTCCGTATCTGGTGACCCCGGAACCCAAAAGAATAGCTCGTTTCATTGGGGGTTTAGCCCCAGAGATTAAGGCAAGTGTAAAAGCCTCTCGGCCAGCTACATTCAGGTCTGCAGCTGATATATCCTTGTCCCTCACACTGGACGCGGTCAGGCAGAGATCGCTGAGGAACACGGACGCCGAGAAAAGGAAGCATGAAGATGACAATTCACGACGGTCAGACAAGAAGCATAGGGGAAACAATGACCACAAGAAGAGTTCTGGATCTAAGAAAGATGGTCATCAGTCGGGTGATAAACCCAAATGTAAGATCTGCAAGAAACAGCACTTCGGGAAGTGCAGATATGAATCGAACTCGCAGACACAATCAAGGACTTTTGCATGTGGGATATGCAAGTCCAAGGAACACAAGACCTTGGATTGCAAAAAGTTGAAGGATGCGACCTGCTACAACTGTAATGAAAAGGGGCATATCAAGTCCAACTGCCCAAAACTTGCGAGGAAGACTGAGGATGGGAAGAAGACCAATGCAAGGGTCTTCCGGATGGATGCAAAGGAGGCCGTCCAGGACGACAATGTGATCACAGGTACCTTCCTCATAAATGATGTCTATGCAAGAGTACTTTTTGATTCAGGCGCTGATAAATCGTTTGTAGATAATAAGTCTTGTAAGTTACTGAATTTACCTGTTAAAACCCTAAGTGTGAAATATGAGGTGGAATTAGCAGATGGCACCTTAGAAACTGCCTCAACTGTGTTAGATGGATGTGTTATATCCATTAGAAACCACTCTTTTCCTTTGTCCTTACTCCCCTTTAAGCTAGCCAGTTTTGATATAGTGATAGGTATGGATTGGTTATCGCATAACCAAGCCCAGATTGTGTGCAACAAGAAGCAAGTAGTAGTCAAGACCCCGTCTGGTGAGCCACTTACCATTCAGGGGGATACCCAGTATGGATTGCCTGAGCAAGTGTCTATGCTCAAGGCATCTAGATGCCTGAAGAAGGGGTGTGTCATTTATATGGCACAGGTTACTATTGATGAGCCGAAACCTAAGATGGAAGACATCCCCGTTATTTCTGAATATCCCGATGTTTTCCCCGAGGAACTACCTGGTTTACCACCAGATAGGCAAGTAGAATTCAGAATTGACATCATCCCTGGAGCAGCACCAGTAGCAAGGGCGCCTTATAGGTTGGCACCAACAGAGATGAAGGAATTGAGAACACAACTAGATGAATTGCTAGCCAAAGGTTTCATTAGACCTAGTTCGTCTCCTTGGGGAGCGCCGATCTTGTTTGTCAAGAAGAAGGATGGATCGATGCGTCTGTGCATCGATTATCGTGAGCTTAATAAGGTCACTATCAAGAATAGGTATCCTTTGCCTAGGATCGACGATCTGTTCGATCAATTGCAAAGGGCAAGCTACTTCTCTAAGATCGATCTGAGGTCAAGCTATCATCAATTGAAGGTTAAAGATGAAGTTGTACACAAGACTGCATTTAGGACTCGTTATGGTCATTACGAGTTCCTAGTGATGCCTTTTGGGCTCACTAATGCACCTGCCGCATTCATGGATCTCATGAATCGCGTCTGCAAGCCCTACTTGGACAAATTTGTCATCGTCTTCATTGACGACATCCTCATCTACTCGAAGAACCAAGCTGACCATGAGAAACACCTTCGTTGTATTCTTAAACTTCTGCATCATGAGAAACTCTACGCCAAATTTTCGAAGTGTGAATTTTGGCTTCGAGAAGTCCAATTCCTTGGATATGTGGTTAGTGAGCGTGGTATCCAAGTGGATCCCGCTAAGGTGGAAGCTGTTATGAATTGGCAAGAGCCAAAAGACGCCTACAGAGATTCGTAGCTTCCTAGGTTTAGCAGGATACTATAGGCGATTTATCGAAAACTTCTCAAGAATTGCAGCACCCCTGACTTTACTCACCCGCAAGAAAAGCAAGTTTGACTGGGGGCCTAAGCAGTAAGAATCTTTTGATATTCTGAAGCAAAAGTTGAGCAACGCTCCTGTATTGACGTTGCCTGATGGAATTGATGAATTTGTAGTATATTGTGATGCATCACACACCGGGATGGGGTGTGTGCTTATGCAGAAAGGCAAAGTTATTGCCTATGCTTCTCGACAGTTAAAGGTGCACGAGAAGAACTAAACCACCCATGACTTGGAGTTGGGTGCTGTTGTATTTGCACTAAAACTGTGGAGGCATTATTTGTATGGAATCAAGTGTGTGATCTATTCTGATCACAAGAGCCTCCAGCACCTATTTAACCAAAAGGACTTGAACATGAGGCAACGACGTTGGATGGAAACTTTGAACGATTATGACTGTGAGATAAGATACCATCCCGGCAAGGCGAATGTAGTCGCCGATGCCTTGAGCAGAAAGGAAAGAGTTAAACCCATTAGAATAAATGCCAAGAGCATTGAGATAAAGAATAATTTGAATGAAAGGTTGTTAGCTGCATAGAAGGAAGCTGTATTGGAAATTAACTATCCTAATGAAAAGCTAGGAGTAACTGAAGAACAATTATCCTATGGCAAGGACGGGATCTTAAGGTTAAATGGACGAATATGGGTACCAGTTTATGGAGGACTTCGAGATGTTATCCTCTAGGAAGCCCATAGTTCTAAATATTCCGTTCATCCTGGAGCTGATAAGATGTACCAGGATCTGAAGGCAAATTTTTGGTGGAAAGGCTTGAAGAAGTCTATAGCTACCTATGTAGCTAAATGTTTGACGTGTGCGCAAGTCAAAGCTGAACATCAGAAGCCGTCAAGTCTGCTACAACAGCCTGAACTTCCCACGTGGAAGTGGGAAATGGTGACAATGGATTTCATCACCAAGTTGCCAAAGACAAAGAAAGGAAATGATACAATATGGGTGATAGTAGATAGACTGACTAAGTCAGCACATTTCCTACCCATTAAGGAGACCTATAGCTCCGACATGTTAGCCCAATTGTACGTAGATAAGATTGTATCTCTACATGGCGTACCAGTGTCTATTATCTCTGACAGAGATACTAGATACACATCTCATTTTTGGAAAAGTTTCCAACAATCTTTGGGCACACGCTTAAATTTTAGTACGGCTTACCATCCTCAGACGGACGGGCAGAGTGAGCGTACCATCCAAACTTTGGAAGACATGCTGCGTGCATGTGTGATTGACTTAGGTGGTAGTTGGGATAACCACCTGCCCTTAATCGAGTTCTCTTATAACAACAGCTATCATACAAGCATCAAGGTTGCGCCTTTCGAGGCCTTGTACGGTAGGAAGTGCAGAACGCCCGTTTGTTGGGCGGAAGTTGGAGATGTCCAACTGACAGGACCTGAAATAGTCTTTGAAACGATGGACAAGATTGTCCATATTCGAGATCGCCTGAAAGCTGCCAGAGATAGGCAGAAAAGCTACGCCGATTTAAAGCGTAAACCTCTGAAATTCGAGGTAGGTGACAAAGTGTTGCTTAAAGTATCACCCTGGAAGGGAGTGATGCGATTTGGTAAGAAAGGTAAGTTAAGCCCAAGGTACATAGGACCATTCGAGATCATCGAATGTGTCGGATCAGTTGCTTATAAGTTAAAATTACCTGAAGAGCTCAGTGGCATTCATAATGTATTCCACATCTGCAATCTGAAGAAGTGTCTAGCTGATGAGTCACTAGTCGTACCACATACAGATGTGCACATAGAAGAGAGCTTGAATTTTGTTGAAAAACCTGTGTCGATCGAGGATCGACAGGTTAAGAAGCTTCGAAGGAAGCATGTACCGATCGTAAAAGTTAAATGGGATGCCCGTAGAGGTCCCGAGTACACGTGGGAGGTAGAGTCCACAATGAAAGAGAAATACCCACATTTATTTCAGTAAATCTCTAGGTCGAGATTTCTTTTAAGGGGGTGAGGATGTGACACCTCGAAATTTCATGTCCAAAATTATATCGACATGTGTCATGGGCTTAAAACGTGTAAAGGATTGATTAGAAGGACTAAAGATGACAAACAAGGAAAGTATGTGAATATAAGGGTTCAAAATGTCAACAATGAATAAATATACTTTACAATAACCCTACATGAGGTTTATAACCTTAAACGAATGAATCATGGATCATACGAAGCTAATTGTGAAAGAAAGTGAGAGATTACAAACTACAGGGGTTAAATGTGTCAACATGTTTAAAGTATACCTCTGAGTGACCTTTTAACAAACCCGGAGCTTTGTAACGATTAATTATGCTCACTAGAATTCATGATAAAAATTTCACCAAGTTTCGTTATCGTATGAGAAAGTTATGATAAAATTCGTACACGAGGGGTTAAAAGCGTCGACATGTTAATACATACCTCTGAGCGACCTATGTATAAATCCCAAACCTTGACCTATGTTGTAAACCTCTTATAAGCATCCTAATCCGGTTAATGCTTGCAATAATTGATTCAAATTATAAAGATGGGATCTTATGAAATTGTGTTTGACGAATCTTCGTTTATGGCCTTTCAAAAAGAATCCAAGACAATTATACAACATGGCAAGGTGGTCATAACTGTTCAAGCATGAACTAAAGGTCCCATACTGATAATTCCAGCCCCAAAATCGTAATGCCTAAGTTGCCCTTTCAAAGCTTGAAAGGTTAACAAATTTTTGCCTTCTGGTAAAGGCATACGGACCGTAAAGGTTGCCTTACGGTCCGTAAGGCATCCCCAGCGACATAAATTTGACTGGTGCCTGTTATAAACGAGTAACCGACTTATATTGATATTTTTCACTTCCATGAGCGACCCCTACTGGTTTTTAGGCACTAGGGACACATGTTTAACATCAGGGGACATGTATTGCATTGCTTGGCATGATCTAGTGAGATCAAACTCACTATATAAAGGAGCACAATGTTGCAACTTTGATCATTCATTCACAACTTCATTTGTGGAACTTCCTGGAGCACAAGGGTTGTCCCTAAGCATCTCTGGTCGTAATTAGGCCTTCGGTAAGTGTCCTTAACCTTCCTTAATCGAGTTTTGCTTAGTTATTAGCTTAAAAGTCAAACCGTCGTAATTAAGGTTTGACTTATCGATTAATCACTAATGATCCAGTGATTAGTCAAATTGAAAGTAGTTATAAGTTGGTAATCATGTGGGCTTTAAATTCTTAAAAGGGCACCCTCTGATTCCCGCTCTAACTAGATCATTTGTTGGGTCAAAGTTGTTTATAAAAAGTCAACAGAAACATAATTTTCGAATTAACGCATAATTAGCAATGTAGAAGGCGTGTTACCTATTTTATCACTCATATAACTTAGTAATAAATGTAAGAACATGTCTAAGCATGTTCGACCCGACAATTTACTGTTTAGGCTCGGTTCGGAACCGAAAGTCGCAAAACTTTGACTTTTGCTTTGACTTCAGTTCTGACCCGATTTAGATGGGTTTGGCAATGCCTTAGAGCTTCCTTAGGACCAGGTTACATGATGGTATAACCCTCTGTGATTGGCTCGTTGATTGTCCAATCCGTTTACACGTTTCCGTTAATTGCTTAATGTTGACCATAATGCCCTTTTTACCTTAAAACGAGAATTTTGGAAATGTGAGAGGACAATAATCTTTGCTACTGATTTATAAAAAAGTCCCTAAAACTTCATATCAGTTAGAGGTCTAGATTAGCAGTTATGCTCAATAGGGCACTTAAAAGGCTTTTTGTTAATTAAACGACGCAATTAGCATAAAGCCTATCTAAACCCAATTTGTGACACCAAACCTTTTACCCACTGATGTAATATAATATTTTGAGATTTTTGAAGATTTTTAATTATTTTTAAACTGATCATAACCTAAGGTTATTGCCTTGATTCGGTAAAAACCGATTATATCCTTTTTGTTTATAAAATGAGTTCTACATAGTATTTTGACACCAATCCAATTGCTACTGATTTTATATAATAAATGAAGTATTTTGAACTTTATAACCTGATCAGAAAACTCTGATTTCCTGTATAACCCGGAAATCGCTTAAAACGGCTTTTTACGCGTATTAAACACCTAGTATGGGTTTTAAACCATTTTGGCATATAAGACTTATCACCAACTGATATAACCTATTAAATTAAGTTTTTTTACTGATTATTTCTGACCCGAGTCTCAGAATTAAAATTAATCTCTTTTATAATCTTTTAAATGACCAAAATACCCCTACGGGGCTTAAATTGAGATTAAACTCGTTTTGGGCATAATGGAAGGTATCCTACTGATATCACAACATATTTAAGGCATATAAACTTAGGAAACCTGTATATGACTCTTATGGTTACCCGTTACGCTTCTTGCGCGTTCGGTTCGGTTTATGTAACTAGTTTGCATAAATTAGCCGAAACGGGTCAAACCCTATCGTTTTTATCTCAAAATCCAGAATGTGGTTAGATTACCCATATTATACAAGTCTTCAAACTTGTCGGGTCTAAATCACATTCTATTCCGGTCTTCGCTTAATCGTGCGTTTGAACCGTATTTCCAGAATAGGAGACCCGGTAAAAGCTACACGCACTTGCTATTTGTGATTGATACTTGCAAAGGTAAATACTTTTAACTTATTTTCCCTTATACGGGCTTGGGGTACGGTATATAAAATACCGCTTGGTCGGGCATTCGACCTTAATCGATTGATGGTTAAGTATTATCGAGATGACCCGTTTAAAAATATGTTTTGTTGCTTAAAGCCTTTGGGGGGTTAATGACCATGTCCCGGATATCCTTTGCATCATTTTACGAAATGGCCACGACCTAAGCACGGGGTGTAGGCATATACCCGTCAGTGCCTAAATAAATAATGTTGTGTGTCTATTGATCTTTAACCCGGCACGAACTGGGCTACTGAATGCATAAGGAACATGTAATTCTTTTACAAGTATTATATTCAAATAATTATCCCAAGTTATAAAAAGTTTGTGCCACGTGCATTCAAATCAATTTTATTAAACCTTTTCAAAATGAGTCAGTTAATTGTATTTACCAGTGTAAACTGACGTATTTTCCCAAAAAGGTTAAGTGCAGGTACTACTCGTAATAGGCTGGCTTTCTCCTAGCATCCACAATAAGTCTCGCAAGCTTGGATGACATAAAACTGTTGAACAATGTTTCCTCTTTATTTTGATCAACCTGTGGATTATTTTCAACTATTTGTGATACTTGATATTACAATTTTATTTGGTTGAAATGAATCTATCTTTTGCTTCCGCTGTGCATTTATATATTGTGTTGTTTGACTATAACGATATCAACTACGTCACGATACTCCCCCACCGGGCCCACCGGTAATACGTGGAAATATCGGGGTGTGACATTAGGTAACTTTATAGCCACTTTCTTTAAGCCTTCAGTGCTCGATTGCTATCTTCTTATAGTTTCACATTAAGTTACCTGAAACACGTTTTAAAAATATTTTATCAGCAAGAAATACTGGCGAGTACATTCTAGTTTATAATAACACATTAGTTATAACTTTACAGTATTAAGAACGATTAAAATGTTTATATCTACCCAATTACTCGTTCAGTACTTGTCACGCGACGGATCTGTGACTATGGCCATATCACACATTGGATACCCGTGCCCAATTGTGAAGGTTATCAAGTACTGTATACAAACCCCATAATACTGGCAGCAATTGTAGAATACAAAGACCTAATCACTGTAATTATAATTGATAAACATTTAAGGTTTTGTAAAACATTTGAGATAATGGCTCACAAAAAGGTGATAAAAGGGGAATGACTCACATTGTAAATTTAGGTATTTCTATGAGCTTCCTGGTAATATTTTCTTGAGTTTCTAATAAAAACATACAATGCACGCATGTTAGTAAAATAACCCAATTTCAACTTATCAATATGACCTGAGGCAGAACCCCAACGAACTTAGTCGGGCAGAGCTTGGACAGGCGTTGTTGAGTCCTAAATCAATCGGACAGGGTATCGAATTAGTGATTGGGGGTTAAAATACTTACAGTCGGGCAGAGCTTCGTGTTTTAGAGGTAAAATATTGAGCTATTTTTGTATAATATAGACTGAGAGAGAAAGAAAGATGAACGAATTTGAAAGTGCTGAAGTCTGCTCAATTTATAGGTGAAATCGAGGCCTGTTGCGCCCCGCCACAGCCCCTACCTCTGCCTGTCGAGCCCCGCGAGGGCACCCTTGCTACAGCTAGGGCTGCCGGGTGACCCCATAGGTCTAACACATTACGAGACACGTGGAACGCTGGGTTTCCGTCAAGAAAGGGCCTGTCGCGTCCCGCGACAGATACCCCTTTCCCCCGTCGCGTCCCGCGAGAACCAAAAATTAATATTTTATTTGATTTTTGATAAAATTAGGATTATATGGGTTCATTTTTGGACGTACGGTTAAATTTTAAGGTGGTTTCGAGGGTTGTTATAGAAACCGATATCACCAATCTCTATCAGGTTGCGATAGTGCAGCTACCTTGGCTAAGGCATATAGTCAAGTGTACAATGGGAAGTCTAGACACTTAGGTGTTAGACATAGTATGATTAGAGAATTAATCATAAATGGTGTGATATCCATTGAATTTGTTAGATATGAGCTTAATTTAGCTGATCATCTAACCAAAGGGTTAGGAATAGATCTCGTGAAGAAATCAGCTAAAGAGATGGGTTTAAAGTCCGTTTTAAATATCTTATGTCAAGACACCCACTTCCCATCTAATACAATGTTAGATACAGAATTCAATGCGGAAAGCTTGTCATAACGATATTGGAACCATCCCAAGGTATGTGTTCAGAATGCAAGATAAAGTAGGTTGAGGTTGAACTTCTTAATAGTTCATTGATAAATTGTTGTGCAGGTGCAAGAGTAATGAACTACCTATAAGAATATGAAGTTTAGCCGATTCAAGAAGCTTTGGACTTGAGCTTTAATATATTCTTTGAAGGATTAGAACACAGGCTAGTAAAACATTGTGTCAAGTGGAATTTGGATTTGTAAACGTGTGTGTATGTTACCTACATGTATTTAAATGGATAATATGGGTTCAATCCATAGAGACACCTTGTTATTCTAATATTTGTAACGTGTAATATACTAAAGTGAAAATTCAATCCCCAGGACATTTTCATTATGCATGCGTTTGTGTTTCTGTGAGAACGGTTAAGTTAATCATGGATACCACTAAAATGGGGGAGGAATGTTGGTAGTTTTAGTGTTATCAACGGATTTTAAGGTATTGGATTAACTTGTTGATTGGGTAAATAATGTTAGAGACTAAACGAGTTAGGTGACGCGGGAGTGCGGGCTCGATTTAATTCTAATATTATTTGAGTTTATTATGTAATTAATTTACATGGCCTTGTAGTTAACAATTGGTTTGTTATATTAACAACTAGGTTAGAACCCCGTGTATTACACGGGTTAAATAAATATAATTTTATATACTAAATTAAAACATTTATTCTTTAAAAATCTCGTTTATTACACGAGTTGAACAAATGTAATTTTATATATTAAATAATAAAAAAATTATATCTCTAAGAACCCCATGTATTGTACTGAATAAATGTAATTATATATACCAAATAATAAAATCCGTGTATTGTACGGGTTGAATAAATCTAATTATATATACTAAATAATAATAAAATTACATCTTTAAAAACACTGTGTATTATACGGGTTAAATAAATGTAATTTTGTAACCTTGTATACCGCAAGCGGGGCGAATATATACTAAATAATAAAAAAGTTATATCTTTAAAAACACCATGTATTACGCGGGTTAAATAAATGTAATTTTGTATAGTAAATAATATGCTATTGGATTCGTTTAAAAAATCATAAATTTGGTTCGGTTTAGTTCGAATCAAATCACAAACTTGGTTAAGTTTAATTCGAATTGATTAGAACCCCAATTTGATATGTATTACGCGGGTTAAATAAATGTAATTTTGTATAGTAAATAAAATGCTCTTGGATTCGTTTAAAAAATCATAAATTTGGTTCGGTTTAGTTCGAATCAAATCACAAACTTGGTTAAGTTTAATTCGAATTGATTAGAACCCCAATTTGAAAAATCAAAAACAAAATTATATTATTAGCTTCTCTTCCTAATTAGTGTTTTTTTTAAAGTTTGATCTAATGTCTAATAAGTTATTTTGTATATTTTGTTTGTACTTTAAATTTTTTATATGAGCGTATTATTGTTTTTTTAAGTTTAAGATTATTGTTTTGTGTTATTATTTAAAAAATATCTTTAATTTATAACTTAAATTTGAAGATAATATATTATTAGAAAAAATAGAATGATTCTATCCGACATTCAAAGTAAGATAAAATTTAATATTAATTGATTATTTATTATTTAATTAATTGATATAAGATAAGTATGAAAAGGTAGGAAATTACAAATGTAGACGCCTTCAATGAATGACACGTGTCAATTATTGGTTTCTTTTATTATAGTAGATTGATTTATTGGGCTTAAATATTTGGAAACAAAAGTTAACATATGGTTTTATTAAAACCATTAAATTAGCAATATTCCTTTAAAACGTAAAAGTGAAGCATTCATATAATTCACTTTCTTTTTGGACAGTGTTTCATTAATATAAGCCCACTACGTTGTCATGTTTTGAATGGAATTTCGGCCAATAAGATTTGTTAAAAAAGAAGTCCATTATATCAATTTTAGGAGGCCTTATGAAGTTGGTTGAGACTTCTGGTGATTGTCGATGACATACAGGAACGCACAAAAACAAAAAGAATACGAATGTTTCTTTGGTTATGGTTTCAACTTCACATAAATATCAAATCTGAATTCCTTCAAGAGTGATCTCTGTCTAATCCGATAAATCATTGTGTCGCAAATAGGTTTATCTGATAGTTCTCATACGATTCAGAGATTAATCCAGGTTTCATCATAATTTTGCAATTTCAATTTGGGTTCCGGGTTTGTTAATTTCTTTGAAATTACTTGTTTTAGACCAATTATACAACATTATTTGTTTATAAAATTGATAAGTTTTGTACTTAATGTTTTAAAATGCAACACGTTATGCCCTTTAGCTCTAACCCAGTTTATTTTTTTTCAATTAAAGTTAGTCATGTGAGTTACAAGAGGGCAAATCAGTCATTTTGTTCACCCTTTTCATTTTCCCTAATTTATACCCACTAAACCCTAGTTCATTACTTTATCCCCACCCCCGCCACTATCACAAACCATCACTACCATCTTCATAAACCACCACCACAACCTCCACCTTCACAAACCACCACCACCATCTACTCCACCTTCTTGAACCACCACCCCCGCCTTCGCGCACCATTATCACCACCGCTGAAACACTTCAGAATTCAGTTTACAGGTGAGGCGGGTATCGTTTGAAAAATATCTCCAAAACAGATCAGATCTGAAAATCGCCTAAAACATGTCACCCAGAAAAACGTGTGGGTTGGAAACTTCATGAAACGCATCACGGGAAAAACGGTGTGGGTTGGTTCGCCTTTTGCGTATGTTCATCAGACAAAGGGGACGAGTGGCGGGGTGGTGCGATGGGTAATTGGTGGTGGGTGGTGCAATGGTGTGGGTTGATTCGCCGCCAGCCACTGACCTTGGTAAGCATCAGATTCTCCCATCCCACTCCTTTATCAGCGGCCATGTTCAACAACATGACTCAAGTTTTGATTTTGACAAAGGGGCTTGATTTTATGGTTTTGATTTGACTAATGTTGGTTTAGATTTCATGGTTCAAGCATTTATGTATGGTTTTGAAATAAATAAGATGAGATGAGTGAGATTTTGAATTAGATGAATTTGTAAAGAAAGTTCTTTGGTTAGGGCATGTTTGGCTAATCTTTTTAAAACAATTTACTGACTTTTTGAAAAGTCATAAGCTCTGGTTAGGGCATGTTTGGCTAATCTTTTTAAAACAATTTACTGACTTTTTGAAAAGTCATAAGCTCTAAAATGATGTTTGGCAACCAGGTTGTATGTTAGGGGAAAAGTAACTTTTCTAAAAAGTCACTCCATACTGACTTTTACAAAAAGCCAATAAGTCAATAAGTTGTTTTCAAAAAGCTTATCCAAACATGCCCTTAATCTTTGGGTTTTTTGAATTTGTGTGACGTGATGGAAATGAGGAAGATGATGCTATTGAGTTTTATATATTTGCTAACCATATTTTTTATTTTAATTCAAGGAAAATGTGAAGGGTGGGCAAAATGACTGTTTTGCCCTCATGTGCAACTGACATGTAACACCTCGCAAATTTCGGGTTTAATATTAAAACGACACGTGTCATGTCAAACAAAAACGCGTTGAAAACCCGGATTTAATAAAGATGTTTTCGGTAGGATTTAAAGTGGCGTCATGTTAAATATTACCTCTGAACACCTCAATTATAAATCCCAAGACCCGATTTAATATTATATACATCTATTATACCCTCAATTCAGGAATTTATTGCCAATAATGGAATTTGGAAATGCGTGATAGGATTCTACGAAATAAAAGAATGGAAGTCCTTAATTTACGGGTCTTGTTTTTGGATTCAAGTGAAGCAATTGCAAATGGTAGGGTATGTCAATGTGTAAGACACTTTATGAAGGCCCCTGAATGAAAATTGAGGTCCACAAGTCGTTTATAACGGCTGCCCTTTCAAACCTTCAACAAACAACAACATTTTGGCTTCTGATGAAGCCCAACGCATCGTAGGCATAATGCCCCTACGATGCGCAGGGGTTGCCCAGCGACCAGAAAACAGGCAGTAGCCTGTTTGGTGCACTTGTAACCCATCAAACCGGTTTTTCTTGCATGTGCATGAACCTTAGACTCCCCTAGACACTAGAAGACATGTGTAGAACAATTGTGGAAGGGCATAGACTCTTGTGTCAATTGATTGTGGTGTGTAAACCCACTATATAAAGGACCTTCAAGTGCAACTTTCTTTCACACATCATATTCAAGCATTCTGATTACTTGGGGAGCTTGCAAACTGATCAAGAGCCTTTCTAATCGTTCATTAATCATCTAGTAAGTTGCCTAACCCTTCTAATTTAGTTCTAGCTTTATAATTAGCATAAAAGTCAATATATCATAGTTTACGGTTGACTTCTTGATTAAGTAACGATAGTTCAGTGGTATGTCAAATTGAAAGTACCGTTAGATAGGTAATTATATGGGTAATAAGCCCTTATAAGGTCACGTACCGAATCCAGACCTAACTAGGTCGTTTGTCGGGTCAAACGTTGACCGAAAAAGTCAACAGAATTACAAAATGCGATTTAATGCACGATTAGCAATCCGCGAGGCGTGTAATCTGTTTTAAACCTAATATAACTTGGTAATAAGCATAAAAACTTGTCTACGCTTGCCCGACTCGACAAATTTCTGTTTAAACCCGGTTCGGAACCGAAAGACGCAAGACTTTGACTTTTGCGTTGACTTCGGTTCTGACCCGTTTTAATTTGAATTAGACATGCCTTAAAGTCTCATTAGGGTTGGGTTACATGCTAGTATAAGTCTCTGTACTTGTTTCATTGATTATCCGATGCATGCGCACGTTTCCGTTAATCGCTTAAATTGGACCATAATGCCCTTATGACCCTACAACGAGAATTTTGAAAATGTGGAAGTACTATAATCTTAGTTACTGATTATTAAACATGCACGTAAATTTTCACGTCAATCGGAGGTCTAGATTATGAGATATGCGCATTAGCGTAAATATTAAGCTTTTTATTAATTAAACGGCGCGATTAGCGCATAGCCTATCTAAACCCGATTTTCGGTACCAAAACTTTTACCCACTGATGTTAAATAATATTTTGGGATTTTTGAAGATTTTTAATTATTTTTAAACTGATCTTAAGCTAGGCTTATCGCATTGATTCGGTTAATACCGAATATGCCCTTTTAGGCTATAAAACGAGTTTTACGAATCCGTTTGATTCCAATCCAATGGCCACTGATCTAAAATAATAAATATAGGATTTTGAGCCTGTTTTACTGATCAAAAAACTCAGATTGGTATTTTAACCCGTACGTCGCTTAAAACGGCTTTATACGCGTATTAAACGCGTAGTTTGGTATTAAAACCATTTTTGACACGTAAGACTTAATACCAATAGACATAACCTGTTAAATTAAGATATTTTTCTGATTTAATCAGACCCATACCTCAGAAGTATTATAAGTCTCTTTTATAACCTTTAAAATGACCAAAATACCCCTACGGGGAATAATTAGGGAATAAACTCGTTACGGGCATTATGGAAGATATCATAATGATATCACAACATATTTGAAGCGTATTAACTTAGGAAACCTGTTCACGACCCTTTCGGTTACCCGTTATGCATTTTACGCGTTCGGTTCGGTTTATGTAAATAGTTTGCATAAACTAGCCGAAACGGGTCAAACGATATCATTTTCATCTCAAAATCCAGAATGTGAGTAGTAAACCCATATTAAACAAGTCTTCAAACTTGTCGGGTCTAAATCACATTCTATCCGGTCTTCGCTTAATCGTGCGTACGAACCGCATCTTTGAAACTAGCCGGTCTAAGCTTAAGCATAATTAAAGACCCGCTAGGATTCTAATAGGTTATATTTAACCTTCGTTCCAGATTAGGAGAAACAGTAAAAGCTACCTGCTATTTGATTATTGTGACTATACTTTGCATCAAGGTAAATACTTTTAACTTATTTTCCCTATACGGGCTTGGGTTACGGTACATAGCGTACCGCTTGATCGGGCATCAAATCTTCCACGCTTAGTGGTTAATTGAATAATTTGATCGGCTCGTTTTAAACAGATGTGTTTACTTTACAGCCTTTGGGGGGTTAATGACCATGTCCCGGATATCCTCGGCATTATCTTACGAGATTGCCACGACCTGAGCACGGGGTGTAGGCGTACTCCCGTGTATAACTCACTTACAGTGGTGTGTCTATTGATCTTTAACCCGGATACGTCCGGGCTACTGAACGCATAAGTAACATGTAAAGCGTTAACAAGATTATCATATAAAATAATTCTCCCAAGTTAAACAAAATGTTTATGCCATGTGCATCCAAACCAATTTTCAATCATTTTATAAAATGAGTCAGTTGAATGTATTTACCAGTGTAAACTGACGTATTTTCCCAAAAAGATTAAATGCAGGTACTAGGCGAAATAGGCTGGGAGTCTCCTAAGCATCACTAGAAGTCTCGCAAACTTAAGATGCCGATGTCTGTTGAACCATAAACAATATTTTTATTATTCGATCCTACTGTGGATAAACACCGGATAATTGTGACTTTGTTTACAATAAATAAATTCGGTTGTATCTTATTTAAATTTGCTTCCGCTGTGCATTATTATATTGTGTTGTTTGACTATTACGTTGCCAACCACGTCACGATACTCCCCCACCGGGCCCACCGGTGACACGTGGAAATCGGGGTGTGACAGGTTGGTATCAGAACCAACACTGAGTGAATTAAACACTAGCCTTTTGTGTTAATCTCAGTTACACAATTGCACATATCTAAACTTTTGAGTCTAGACTTATAACATAGGACAAATTCCACCTTATTCGGTTTTTGTTTTGTCCTTTAAAACTTTATATTTTTGTTATTGTTATCTTATGTTTTATTGACAGGATTAACAAAAGATGCCTCCGAGATTTTTACGTATGCGAGGACGAGGAGGAAAGGGGCCGACCACCGCCCCCAACGACCATGAAGCTGGGCCGTCCAATACACGAGCTCCTATCCCCGCCGAGAGTGATGGTACTCGACGGAACCAGAGAGGTCTCTTTCAACCGGCAAGACGGTCGGTTTCAAACAGCTCTACGACTCCCGCTCAAGACTCATACGGGCCACAATCAGAAAATGAGCCTAGAGACCCCCACCATTCGCACATACCGTTACAGCGATCTATGTCGCACCGCCCTTTTGGAGACCCCACTCCAATCTTTCAAGGCCAGTTTAACCCGGCGGATTATATACAAGAACCAGTGGGTTTTAACCCATTGGGGCCGGAGGACCATTTTTCTGGAGGAAACGATATGGATGAGGAAGACGACCCAGAAGAACCCGCATCAGGAACTCCCAACCACCCAATCGAGGTCTCGGATAGTTCCATTTATCACGGGCCACCCTATAATGGTCCAGATAGCTTCCAGGCTATCTTTACTCGGCACGAATGGTATTATACACCTTCTCACCATTCGTCGCCGCATGAGCAGCCGCAGCCTCACTATTCTCCGCCGCATGAGCAGCAGCAGCAGCATCATCAAGATTCCTCTGGGAATCACCAGTTTGTGGCAGTTACGCCACCACCTCCTCCGCCACCAGTTCAACCGGCGCCTCCGCAACCGCAAAGACATAGGAGAACCGGAGCCCGGATGTCCACACGAAGAGAAGAGTTTCATTTCAGCTCTCCTCTACAATCAAGTGGCAGAAATTATCAGCCGCTTCCAGAAGTTCCACAGATGGGTGGACCATCAAACCCCTTCGCGCAGCAACCGCCACCAATGGGTTTCGATAATCAGATACCAGCATACACGGGTCCTTCGATGTATAACCCGTTTGAGCTACCAACCCACACTAACCCCGGTTACGCTGAAGCCGACCCATACCTGGTAGCTGCTAATTACAACGCTCTTAACCCTGAAGGACCGTATGGGGGTCCTTGGGGAGTAGGGTACCCAGTCCAGGGGTACCAGATGCCTACACAACCCCCGTTTTACCAACAACCCCCGCCGTCTCTACAAATGTCGCCACCACTGCATCAGGAGATCCTGCAAAGTATTAGAGAGGTGCGACATGAGGCACGGGAAGATCGACGGCGCAACCAGGGAATGTTCAAGACCTTGACGAACCTAATCAAGGGAAAGAGCAAAAAGGATCAGTAAATCCTTTATGTGTATATGTCTACTTTAAAAATTAAGTCCCTGCATGGACATTTATGTGTGTATGTTTGTTGTGTGTATTGACCCCTACGTGGGTCTATCTTTCCATAAACCCCTACGAGGGTAAGTTGTATGTTTAGTCCCTGCGTGGACTTATGTTTGTTTATGTCCCTACGTGGACAATTGTTAGTATGTTAACCCCTACGTGGGCATGTCTTCTGTAAGACCCCTGCGTGGGCATGTTGTTATGTTGTAGCTCCTACGTGGGCAAATTTCATGTGTGAAAGACCCGTTTAGGGCGATATGTAATGTTGTTATAAATTATTGGAGTGTTGCTTTATAAATTTCATGTTTGCCATTTGTGCATATATAATAATTATAAATGAAATAAATAAATTAAAATCATTCCTTTTAATCTGCCTAAGTAATTATTTAATTAAGAATCTTAAAGTGTGGAACCTAGCCTCGTGTCAAATATAAGACCGGGCCAAAATGGTAATACCGGGTTAAAAGATTCAAATTCTTGTTAACATCTTAAAACATGTTAACACTCCTGGCAGAAGTGATTCGTTAAAAATCACATGTCATTTTTTTAAAATGAATAAGGATTCTTTAGAAGTTTCCTAATCCAGTATAATGATCTCTGAATCCTGGATTTACATCATCAATTAAGGTGATCATATTCAACCATACGTGGTAAAATAGCGCCTACGGGCCATGCTCATTTCTATATAAGCCAAAAGACGGTGGTAGCTAGGACTCCCTGTCTAATAAAGGTAATGAACTAGGTTCAAACCTTAAAAGTCTTGATTCTCAGAAATCATAGTATATTAAATTGTCCATGTGACCAAGCCTTATGTGCTAATATATATATTGTTATTGTTATATGTTTAGGATAAATTTAATTGAAATCCTAAATTAATACGATTAATGAGTTAACCAAGAAGGGTCTCTGTTACCATGGTTAACGAGTTACCCTAAGGGGGTAATTCTATAATAAACTTTCAAATAAAATATTGTTCTTGTTTCTGTAACAGTTCAATACGAATGGCAAATTCTAATGAAGTCAATAGCCCTACAGCGGCGCCAAATGAAAACGCCCAGATTACATTGACGGGCGCCGAACTAAAAGCTATCATTGATGGTGCTGTCACTCAAGCCTTGGATAGGCAATATGAAGAATACAGTGGTACCAGGAGTAGGACCCACTCCGTATCACACTCAAAGCCAAGAACACATTCTGAGGCTCATAACAAGCCTCCTCCCAAGAAGAACGGACCAAAGAAAGACGGTGATGACCGTCAGTCCACCAACAATCAAAGTGACCCATCCCAGCACTTGGTACTGCATCAAGGACCCCGTAACAAGGGTTGCACTTACAAATACTTCGTGTCTTGCAAGCCCCGGGATTTTACAGGGGAAAAGGGGGCCGTTGATTGCATGACGTGGCTGGATGAAATGGACACAGTGGTGGACATAAGCGGGTGCGCTGAACGGGATATAGTGAAGTTTGTGTCACAGTCCTTCAAAGGTGAAGCATTGGTCTGGTGGAGATCTCTGATGGAGGCCTCCGGAAAGATCCCGTTGTATAGCATGACGTGGGATCAATTCATTGCCTTGATCAAAGACAATTACTGCCCTCAACACGAGGTGGAAAAGATTGAATATGACTTTCTGTCATTGGTAATGAAGAACCTCGACTGCCAAGCTTACCTGACAAGCTTCAATACGCTGTCCAGGTTGGTTCCCTACCTGGTAACCCCCGAGCCAAAGAGGATCGCTCGTTTTATTGGCGGGTTGGAACCCGAGATCAAGGCCAGTGTTAAAGCTTCTCGGCCAGTTACCTTCAGGTCAGTAACTGACCTTTCCTTATCCCTCACACTTGATGCGGTCCGTCAGAGATCGCTGAGGAATAAGGATACTGAGAAGAGGAAGCGAGAAGATGATGGTTCGCGTAGGTCGAACAAGAAACACCGTGGGAACGGTGATCGAAAGAAGGGATCGGAGTCGAAGAAAGATGGGCATCGTTCTGATGAGAAGCCCACGTGCAAAACTTGCAAGAAAAAGCACTTTGGAAAGTGCAGATTTGGATCAAACTCGAATAACGAGTCAAGGTCTTTTGCTTGTGGTTTGTGCAAATCCAAGGAACATAAAACCTTGGATTGCAAGAAGATGAAAGATGCGACGTGCTATCGTTGCAATGAGAAGGGCCACATAAAGACTAACTGCCCCAAGAATAACAAGAAGCCTGAGGAGGCTAAGAAGACTAACGCCAGAGTCTTCAGGATGGATGCGCAGGAGGCTGTGCAAGATGATAACGTCATAACAGGTACATTCCTTGTAAATGATGTCTTTGCAAGAGTACTTTTTGATTCCGGTGCAGATAAGTCTTTTGTGGATCAGAAGTTTTGTAAATTGTTGAATTTACCTGTCAAAACCCTAAGCGTAAACTATGAGGTAGAGTTAGCAGATGGTACCATAGAAACCGTCTCTACTGTGTTAGATGGATGTACTATATCCATTAAGAACCATTCTTTTCCTCTGTCTCTACTTCCGTTTAAATTAGCTGGTTTTGACATAGTGCTGGGTATGGACTGGTTATCTCATAACCAGGCCCAAATCGTCTGTAAACAGAAACAGGTAGTAATAAAGACTCCGTCTGGTGAGTCACTTACCATTCGGGGAGATACCCAGTACGGACTGCCTGAGCAGGTGACTATGCTCAAGGCTTCCAAGTGTTTGAAGAGGGGATGTGTCATTTACATGGCGCAAGTGATTTTGGAGGAACCTAAACCGAAGTTAGAAGACATCCCTGTCATTTCTGAATACCCAGGAGTGTTTCCTGAAGATCTACCTGGCCTACCACCAGATAGACAAGTCGAATTCAGGATCGATATCATTCCCGGAGCGGCACCAGTTGCCAGAGCACCATACAGATTGGCACCCACCGAAATGAAGGAGTTGCGGACGCAGCTAGATGAACTGCTGGCTAAGGGTTTCATTCGACCTAGTTCATCTCCTTGGGGAGCGCCAATCCTGTTTGTCAAGAAGAAGGATGGATCGATGCGTCTATGCATCGACTATCGCGAGCTTAACAAGGTCACGATCAAGAATAGGTATCCATTGCCCAGAATCGACGATTTGTTCGATCAGCTTCAAGGGGCAAGTTACTTCTCAAAGATTGATTTGAGGTCTGGATACCATCAGTTGAAGGTTAAGGATGAAGACGTTCACAAGACTGCATTTAGGACTCGTTACGGTCACTACGAGTTTCTAGTGATGCCTTTTGGGCTCACCAATGCACCGGCTGCGTTCATGGATCTCATGAATCGCGTTTGCAAGCCGCACTTAGATAAATTCGTCATCGTTTTCATCGACGACATTCTCATTTATTCTAAGAACAAAGCTGACCACGAGAAACATCTTCGATGTATTCTCAAACTTCTGCATAAGGAAAAGCTCTATGCCAAATTCTCCAAGTGTGAATTTTGGCTTAGGGAAGTCCAATTTCTTGGACATGTGGTCAGTGAGTGTGGTATCCAGGTGGACCCCGCTAAGGTTGAAGCAGTAATGAACTGGCAAGAGCCAAAGACGCCAACAGAAATCCGTAGCTTCCTAGGGTTGGCAGGATATTACAGGCGCTTCATTGAAAATTTTTCAAGGATTGCTGCACCCCTAACTTCCCTGACCAAGAAGAAAGTAAAGTTCGTTTGGGGTCCTAAGCAGCAAGAGTCCTTCGATGTTTTGAAACAAAAGTTGAGCAACGCTCCTGTGCTTACCTTACCTGAAGGTGCTGAAGAATTTGTAGTTTATTGTGATGCATCACACACTGGCATGGGGTGTGTGCTTATGCAGAAAGGCAAGGTGATTGCCTATGCATCACGACAGTTAAAGGTGCACGAAAAGAATTACACCACCCACGACTTGGAATTGGGTGCCGTTGTGTTCGCACTAAAACTGTGGAGGCATTATCTTTATGGAATCAAGTTTGTGATCTTTTCTGATCACAAGAGCCTCCAGCATCTGTTTAACCAGAAAGAATTAAACATGAGGCAACGCCGTTGGATGGAAACTTTGAATGATTATGATTGTGAAATCAAATACCATCCCGGCAAAGCGAATGTAGTCGCTGATGCCTTGAGCAGAAAGGAAAGGGTTAAACCCATACGAATTAACGCCAAGCGTATGGAGATAAAGAACAGTTTGATAGAAAGGGTGTTAGCTGCACAGAAGGAAGCTGTGTTGGAAGCTAACTATCCTAATGAAAAGTTAGGAGTAACTGAGGAGCAGTTAACTCTTAGCAAGGACGGAATTTTACGGTTAAACGGACGAATATGGGTTCCAATTTTTGGAGGACTTCGTGATGTCATCCTCCAAGAAGCCCATAGTTCCAAATACTCCGTTCATCCTGGAGCTGACAAGATGTACCAGGATTTAAAGGCAAATTATTGGTGGATAGGCTTGAAAAAGTCTGTGGCCGCCCATGTAGCAAAATGCTTGACATGTGCGCAAGTCAAAGCCGAGCATCAGAAACCGTCAGGTTTGCTACAACAACCTGAACTTCCTACGTGGAAGTGGGAAATGGTAACTATGGATTTTATTACCAAGTTACCTAAGACAAGGAAAGGCAATGATACAATATGGGTTATAGTTGACCGACTGACTAAGTCAGCTCATTTCTTACCCATCAAGGAGACTTATAGCTCCGATATGTTAGCCCAGTTATATGTGGATAAGATTGTAGCCCTACACGGCATATCTGTAGCTATTATCTCTGACCGGGATACTAGGTACACGTCACATTTTTGGAAGAGCTTCCAGCAATCTTTGGGCACACGTTTGAACTTTAGTACGGCTTACCATCCTCAGACAGACGGCCAGAGTGAGCGTACTATTCAAACGTTAGAAGACATGCTACGTGCATGTGCGATCGAATTGAAAGGTAGCTGGGATAAGAACCTACCATTGATCGAGTTCTCCTACAACAATAGCTACCATACCAGCATTAAGGCTGCGCCTTTTGAGGCATTATACGGAAGAAAGTGTAGATCGCCAGTTTGTTGGGCGGAAGTTGGAGAAGTCCAGTTATCAGGACCAGAGATCGTGTTTGAAACGACGGACAAGATTGTCCAGATTCGTAACAACCTCCAAGCTGCCCGGAATAGGCAGAAGAGTTACGCGGATCCAAGTCGTAAGGATTTTCACTTCGAGGTAGGTGACAAAGTCCTACTTAAAGTATCACCATGGAAAGGGGTGATGCGATTTGGTAAGAAAGGTAAACTAAGCCCGAGATACATAGGACCTTTCGAGGTTATCGAACGTGTCGGGTCAGTTGCCTACAAATTGAACTTACCAGAAGAGCTCAGTGGAATTCACAATGTGTTCCACATCTGCAATCTAAAGAAGTGTTCCGCTGACGATACACATGTCATGCCACATACAGATGTGCAAATAGATAAGAGCTTAACATTTGTTGAAAAACCTTTGTCGATTGAAGATCGACAGGTAAGGAAGCTTCGGAGAAAGCATATACCTTTTGTGAAGGTCAAATGGGATGCCCGTAGAGGTCCCGATTTCACATGGGAGTTAGAATCCACCATGAAGGAAAAATACCCTTATTTGTTTCAGTAAATCTCGGGTCGAGATTTATTTTAAGGGGGTGAGGATGTAACACCTCGCAAATTTCGGGTTTAATATTAAAACGACACGTGTCATGTCAAACAAAAACGCGTTGAAAACCCGGATTTAATAAAGATGTTTTCGGTAGGATTTAAAGTGGCGTCATGTTAAATATTACCTCTGAACACCTCAATTATAAATCCCAAGACCCGATTTAATATTATATACATCTATTATACCCTCAATTCAGGAATTTATTGCCAATAATGGAATTTGGAAATGCGTGATAGGATTCTACGAAATAAAAGAATGGAAGTCCTTAATTTACGGGTCTTGTTTTTGGATTCAAGTGAAGCAATTGCAAATGGTAGGGTATGTCAATGTGTAAGACACTTTATGAAGGCCCCTGAATGAAAATTGAGGTCCACAAGTCGTTTATAACGGCTGCCCTTTCAAACCTTCAACAAACAACAACATTTTGGCTTCTGATGAAGCCCTACGCATCGTAGGCATAATGCCCCTACGATGCGCAGGGGTTGCCCAGCGACCAGAAAACAGGCAGTAGCCTGTTTGGTGCACTTGTAACCCATCAAACCGGTTTTTCTTGCATGTGCATGAACCTTAGACTCCCCTAGACACTAGAAGACATGTGTAGAACAATTGTGGAAGGGCATAGACTCTTGTGTCAATTGATTGTGGTGTGTAAACCCACTATATAAAGGACCTTCAAGTGCAACTTTCTTTCACACATCATATTCAAGCATTCTGATTACTTGGGGAGCTTGCAAACTGATCAAGAGCCTTTCTAATCGTTCATTAATCATCTAGTAAGTTGCCTAACCCTTCTAATTTAGTTCTAGCTTTATAATTAGCATAAAAGTCAATATATCATAGTTTACGGTTGACTTCTTGATTAAGTAACGATAGTTCAGTGGTATGTCAAATTGAAAGTACCGTTAGATAGGTAATTATATGGGTAATAAGCCCTTATAAGGTCACGTACCGAATCCAGACCTAACTAGGTCGTTTGTCGGGTCAAACGTTGACCGAAAAAGTCAACAGAATTACAAAATGCGATTTAATGCACGATTAGCAATCCGCGAGGCGTGTAATCTGTTTTAAACCTAATATAACTTGGTAATAAGCATAAAAACTTGTCTACGCTTGCCCGACTCGACAAATTTCTGTTTAAACCCGGTTCGGAACCGAAAGACGCAAGACTTTGACTTTTGCGTTGACTTCGGTTCTGACCCGTTTTAATTTGAATTAGACATGCCTTAAAGTCTCATTAGGGTTGGGTTACATGCTAGTATAAGTCTCTGTACTTGTTTCATTGATTATCCGATGCATGCGCACGTTTCCGTTAATCGCTTAAATTGGACCATAATGCCCTTATGACCCTACAATGAGAATTTTGAAAATGTGGAAGTACTATAATCTTAGTTACTGATTATTAAACATGCACGTAAATTTTCACGTCAATCGGAGGTCTAGATTATGAGATATGCGCATTAGCGTAAATATTAAGCTTTTTATTAATTAAACGGCGCGATTAGCGCATAGCCTATCTAAACCCGATTTTCGGTACCAAAACTTTTACCCACTGATGTTAAATAATATTTTGGGATTTTTGAAGATTTTTAATTATTTTTAAACTGATCTTAAGCTAGGCTTATCGCATTGATTCGGTTAATACCGAATATGCCCTTTTAGGCTATAAAACGAGTTTTACGAATCCGTTTGATTCCAATCCAATGGCCACTGATCTAAAATAATAAATATAGGATTTTGAGCCTGTTTTACTGATCAAAAAACTCAGATTGGTATTTTAACCCGTACGTCGCTTAAAACGGCTTTATACGCGTATTAAACGCGTAGTTTGGTATTAAAACCATTTTTGACACGTAAGACTTAATACCAATAGACATAACCTGTTAAATTAAGATATTTTTCTGATTTAATCAGACCCATACCTCAGAAGTATTATAAGTCTCTTTTATAACCTTTAAAATGACCAAAATACCCCTACGGGGCATAATTAGGGAATAAACTCGTTACGGGCATTATGGAAGATATCATAATGATATCACAACATATTTGAAGCGTATTAACTTAGGAAACCTGTTCACGACACTTTCGGTTACCCGTTATGCATTTTACGCGTTCGGTTCGGTTTATGTAAATAGTTTGCATAAACTAGCCGAAACGGGTCAAACGATATCATTTTCATCTCAAAATCCAGAATGTGAGTAGTAAACCCATATTAAACAAGTCTTCAAACTTGTCGGGTCTAAATCACATTCTATCCGGTCTTCGCTTAATCGTGCGTACGAACCGCATCTTTGAAACTAGCCGGTCTAAGCTTAAGCATAATTAAAGACCCGCTAGGATTCTAATAGGTTATATTTAACCTTCGTTCCAGATTAGGAGAAACAGTAAAAGCTACCTGCTATTTGATTATTGTGACTATACTTTGCATCAAGGTAAATACTTTTAACTTATTTTCCCTATACGGGCTTGGGTTACGGTACATAGCGTACCGCTTGATCGGGCATCAAATCTTCCACGCTTAGTGGTTAATTGAATAATTTGATCGGCTCGTTTTAAACAGATGTGTTTACTTTACAGCCTTTGGGGGGTTAATGACCATGTCCCGGATATCCTCGGCATTATCTTACGAGATTGCCACGACCTGAGCACGGGGTGTAGGCGTACTCCCGTGTATAACTCACTTACAGTGGTGTGTCTATTGATCTTTAACCCGGATACGTCCGGGCTACTGAACGCATAAGTAACATGTAAAGCGTTAACAAGATTATCATATAAAATAATTCTCCCAAGTTAAACAAAATGTTTATGCCATGTGCATCCAAACCAATTTTCAATCATTTTATAAAATGAGTCAGTTGAATGTATTTACCAGTGTAAACTGACGTATTTTCCCAAAAAGATTAAATGCAGGTACTAGGCGAAATAGGCTGGGAGTCTCCTAAGCATCACTAGAAGTCTCGCAAACTTAAGATGCCGATGTCTGTTGAACCATAAACAATATTTTTATTATTCGATCCTACTGTGGATAAACACCGGATAATTGTGACTTTGTTTACAATAAATAAATTCGGTTGTATCTTATTTAAATTTGCTTCCGCTGTGCATTATTATATTGTGTTGTTTGACTATTACGTTGCCAACCACGTCACGATACTCCCCCACCGGGCCCACCGGTGACACGTGGAAATCGGGGTGTGACATGACATGACTAATTTTAATTGAAAAAACAAATTAGGTTAGGTTTAAAGGGCATAACGTGTAACATTTTAAAATATCAAGTACAAAACTCATCAGTTTTAAAGACAAATGACACCGTCTGAAATTAGGTATAAAGATAAATGACAAAACTTGTAATTCACGCTAATTGAATAAAACAAATGAAAATATATAAATTATAAAACTATATATTTTTATTAAAAAATTGTTAATTATTGAATTAAGAAAAAATTAAAGTAGTCGATAAATCAATAGTGGTATATTTAATTAATAAAATAAAAAGAAAGAAAGAAAATAAAGAAATAAAATAAAAGAATTTAACTAAATTACACGTCATGTCCTTTATAAATAAACTTCGGATTATGCCATTTGGGCAAATTGGTCATTTTACGTTAAAATTAACTGAAAAGTTAACATCGATTAGCTTAAAGGACAAAAAGTGTACAAAACATAGAAATAAAGGACATTTTGCGTACTTTTTAAAGACAAAGAACAAAGAGTACAATTTAGCACATAAATAAAGGACAATTTGTGTAATTTACTCAAACCTTTTTAAATAGAGGTAAGCAACCGAGCATGGCCATGATTTCATGCCATTTTATTATTATTGTTATTGTTATTGTTTTTGGTGGACTTTGGTTTAATTTCGTTGCTTATGGGTAAAATATTGAACTTCTTAGGGGTGAATTTTAAACTTGCATTCTCATATAACTATCTGATGCAATGTTTTAAATACCGGTATGAACCGGCCAGTTATACCGGTTAAACCGGATACCGGACACGTGCCCGGTACTATAAAGGCCGGTAAAACCCAAATACGGTATGTCTTATGTATCGCCGGTAAATCCGGTTCAACCAGTTCAAACCATTGAACCGGTTTGTATTATCTTAAAATTTTATTTTTTAATTATAAAAAAATACGATATTAAGGTAATACTGACATTCCATTGTTGGTAACACTACAAGAAACGTGTACGTTTAGCGGCGCCATGTGTCGCCGCTAAAACCCCTTTTTGTCGCCGCTATTAGTTTTAGCGGCGACATGTCGCCGCTAAAGGGTCTCCGGTATAGATCGGCCACTATTGCCCTTTTTGTTGCCACTATTGATGCCGTTGCCGCTATTGCCCTTTAGCCGGAGTTTTGCCTGAAACTTCACCGGAGAAGATACTCCAGTATTGCGATTATATCCAAAACCTCAAACAAAGATGGAAGACCAAGAAGCATTATATCATCATTCAAATCTCATATATTTAATCCATACAATCAAACAAAACAAAGATTTTTTTTTTTACATAAAACTACAAATCTCATATATTTAATCAAACAAATCTCATACATTTGATCAAACAAATCTCATATATTTAATCCATTCAAATCTCCGGTGACGATGAAGATGCCCCGGTGAAGATGCAGGTGCTCCGGTGACGAAGGAGGATGCTCCGGTGACAGTGGTAGTTGACGAAGAAGGTGCTCCGGTGACGGATTATTGTCGTTATTTGTGACGGCCGGGAAGAAGCTCCGGTGATAAAGATGTTTAGATGAGCATGATTTGTGTTTGTTTTGAAGAGAAGAAGATGAAATTGTATTTAAAGTGTGAGAAGATGTTGTTTTTGTGAGAAGATGAGGTTGTTCTTGAGGATAATAAGAAGATATGTGTTTGTTTCGGGAGAAGAAGATGACCCTCAGATCATCGTTTAATCAACGGCCAGGAGCAGGCCTTGGAGTAGCACACGGATCGGAATCAACAGCGGCGATACTCGGACGCCGGTATTTCTTTTTGTCGTCGGTATTGCTATAAGTCGCCGGTATTGATCATTGTGGCTGGTATTTCTGGCGCCGCTAATACTATACGTTTCTTGTAGTGTAATTAACCTAGTGCCTTCCATTACAATATTTCATCGCTATTGAAAGTGTTACTCACATCATCCAATGTAATATTGTTTATAAGTAATAAAAATACTCTTAAAAAATGCATAACATTTTACAAGAAAATAATTGTTTTTAGATGAAACCATAATCAGTTATACAAATCTTAATTGAATTGGAATGTTTTTTAGATTAATTTGTATTTTATGGAATTATAGTGTTAACTAGTGACCCCCGAACCGCCCGTTATAACCCGGTTCAACCGGTTGAACAATTTCAGAGCCTAACCCGGTATGAATAAAAAACCGGTTTTTAAAACATTGATTTGATGGTGATTAGGATTCCAGCTGACATGGCATCTAGAGATGTCAGGTTGATGTGGCAAGAGATGAGATCCGCTACCTGATCAGATAGCGGATTTAGAAGGTGACTTAGATTCAATGAGCACTTTGGATGGGTATAATCTCAAGTTGATATGAGATCTGCTATATCAGATAGCAATTCTTAACACTTCGTCGCATGAGCAATGCCGCATCATTGCTATGTGTAACATTGTTTACTTATATCAAATCTTCCAAGAAACTAATATGCTTACGCATGTCGGATATTATTACATGTTCAAGATATCCATGATCACATCATCATTGGCATATTAAGACCGTGGGGTATGGTGGGGCGGGGGTTTGGGGCATGGGTTGACACGTGGATATGGGGCACTCAATACACAAACCCAAGTTCCATAGGGGTATGGTGGGCGTGGCTGGGCTGGCGTGGCCAAGCCACATCATTTTTTTTAAAATTTAAAATGGCCCGCTATGCCCTAGCCAACAAGCCAATAAGAGTTGGCCACATAGGATCGCTAGCATGCCCCACGCCCGGCCTTAAACTCCCGCCCAAAGGGCCACGCCTAAACCCAAGCCCACCCGGGGTGGTGACTTGGGCGTTTCTCTCCAACCCACGCCCAAACCCCGCCCCATACTCTATAGTCTAAAGTTCCTAAACATAACAACAGAAAAAAAATGAAAAGGTCGCTTAATCCGATTTTGATATATTAACGTACGTCATCAAATTTTATCTAGTTTAAGGTGTAATAAGTTATTATTTTTAATACATTTTCAAACGTGTAAGTATTCTAGAAAAGTTTGGTAACCTTAATATGGGTGAGGATCAAATACGAAGTTTATTTTGGCTAGGAAGGATAGGAAGCAATAGAATTATGACATGTGGCAAAATTTAAAATAAAGAGTAAGAGTATTTTAGTCAATCATATCCTTTCTTCTTTCTTCTTCTTCCTAGTAACTTCAAAACCCATCATTTTCAAAATCCACCATCTTCAACCATTTCTTCACTTTTTATCCTAATAATCACTACATTATAGTGTGATTTTCATCACCAATCAATGATTCAAACACCCGATCAACGTGTTCTTCAGCTTTTTTTTGAAGAAAACCCAGTTTAATTTCATTCAAAATCTCGTTTTTTTCCCGTGATTTTGAAGATAATCACTCGATCCGTTCGATTCGATCGCTGATAAGTGTTTCTATCATTCAAATTCCGTCAGTGGTTGAAGAAATCGGCTTCGATCCATGTAAGAAATTCTTTAATTTCATTTTTACGATCTAGGTTTTTGATTTAGTATTTCGTTTTACGATCTTGACGGTGGTCCGGGGGCAGCGCCCCTGGTAACAGGGTCCAAGGGGCGGCAGCCCCTGGCGGGGTTCAAGGGGCAGAGCTGTAACACCTCGAAATTTCATGTCCAATAATGTATTGACACGTGTTATAAGCTTTGAACGTGTGAAAGAATACTCTAGAGGGACTAAAGTTGACAAACAAGGAAAGTATGTGAATGTAAGGGTTCAAAATGTCAACAATGGATAAATATACTTTAAAATAACCCTACATAATGTTTATACCCTGAAACGAATGAATCATGGATCATACGAAGCTAATTGTGAAAGAAAGTGAGAGATTGCAAACTACAGGGGTTAAATGTGTCAACATGTTTAAGGTATACCTCTGAGTGACCTTTTAGCAAACCCGAAGCTTTGTAACGATTAATTATGCTCACTAGAATGCATGATAAGAATTTCACCAAGTTTCGTTATCGTATGAGAAAGTTATGGTAAAATTCGTATGTGAGGGGTTAAAAGCGTCAACAATGAAATTTATGACTTTTCGAGTGATAAATAGATAATCAAGGACTTAACAAAGCTGGTATAAGTCTTGAAGTCCTTACAAGTCAATTTAGAGGGCTCATAATGCAAGAAATAAAGGTAAAACAACTTTTAGGAGGACCGGGGACCAAAACTGCAAATAATGAAAACTTGTTAACCTGAAGCCAGGCCTCAGGCGGGGCGCGTAAGACTTGCCCAAGGTCTTACGCGGGGCGCCTAAGCCTCCCAGATGCAGAAAATTTGGACAAGTGTCTGTCCAGCCCTTGTAACCGACTTTAAACACTTGTTTGCAATACCATGTGCTGCACAAAAGGGTTTTTAGGCTTTAGGGACACTTGGGATGCATCAATGATCACTTATAGACTTGCATGGCATGATCTAGTGGGATTAAACCCACTATATAAAGGTCCATGTTTGCAACATTTTTGATCATTCATTCCAACTCCATTTCTGCTGATTTCTGGAGCACAAGAGCCTTGCCTAAGCATCATTAATCGTGCATAGGACCTTGGTAAGCTTCCTTAACCTTCCTTAATCGTGTTTAGCTTAGTTAATTAGCTTAAAGTCAAACTGTCGTAATTAAGGTTTGACTTATTGATTAATCACTAATGGTCCAGTGATTAGTCAAACTTAAAGTAGTTATAAGTTGGTAATTATGTGGGCAATAAACCCTTAAAAGGGCACCCTCTGATTCCCGCTCTAACTAGATCATTTGTCGGGTCAAAGTTGTTTTTAAAAAGTCAACAGAATCTTAATCTTCAAATTAATGCATAATTAGCAATGTAGAAGACGTGTAACCTGTTTTGCCACTCATATAACTTGGTAATCAATGCAAGAACTTGTCTAAGCATGTCCGACCCGACAATTTTCTGTTTAGATTCGGTTCGGAACCGAAAGTCGCAAAACTTTGAATTTTGCTTTGACTTCAGTTCTGACCCGATTTAGATGGGTTTAGAAATGCCTTAGAGCTTCCTTAGGACCAGGTTACATGTTGGTATAACCCTCTGTGATTGGTTCATTGATTGTCCGACTCGTTTACACGTTTCCGTTAATTGCTTAATGTTGACCATAATGCCCATTTGACCTTAAAACGAGATTTTTGGAAATGTGAGAGGACAATAATCTTTGTTACTGATTTATAAACATGTCCCTAAAATTTCACATCAGTTGGAGGTCTAGATTAGGAGTTATGCTCAATAGCGTAATTTGAAGGCCTTTTATTAATTAAACGGCGTAATTAGCATAAAGCCTATCTAAACCCAATTTTTGACACCAAACCTTTTAGCCACTGATATAATATAATATTTTGGGATTTTTGAAGATTTTTAATTATTTTTAAACTGATCATAACCTAAGGTTATTGCCTTGATTCGATAAATACCGATTATACCCTTTTCGTTTATGAAATGAGTTTTACACGACAATTTGATACCAAACCTTTGGCCACTGATTTTATATGATAAATGAAGTATTTTGAACTTTATAACCTGATCAGAAAACTCAGATTTCCTGTTAAACCCGGAAATCGCTTAAACGGCTTTTTACGCGTATTAAACACATAGTATAGGTTTAAAACCATTTTGTCATATAAGACTTATCACCAACTGATATAACCTATCAAATTAAGTTGTTTTACTGATTATTTCAGACCCGAATCTCAAAATTACAATTAATCTCTGTTATAACCTTTTAAATGACCAAAATACCCATACGGGGCTTAATTTAAGATTAACCTCGTTTTGGGCATAATGGAAGGTATCCTACTGATATCACAACATATTTAAAGCATATTAACTTGGGAAACCTGTTCGTGACTCATTCGGTTACCCGTTATGCGTTATTCGCGTTCGGTTCGGTTTATGTAACTAGTTTACATAAATTAGCCGAAACGGGTCAAACCTTATCATTTTTATCTCAAAATCCAGAATGTGTTTAGTTTACCCATATTAAACAAGTCTTCAAACTTGTCGGGTCTAAATCACATTCTATTCCGGTCTTCGCTTAATCATGCGTTCGAACCGTATCTTCCTTTAAAACTAACCGGTCTAAGTTTAGGCTTAATTAAAGACCCGGTAGGATTCTAATAGGTTATTATAAACCTTCATTCCAGAATAGGAGACCCAGTAAAAGCTACGTGCACTTGCTTGTTGTGATTATTACGTGCAAAGGTAAATACTTTTAACTTATTTTCCCTATACGGGCTTGGGGTATGGTATATAAAATACCGCTTGTTCGGGCATTGAATCTTTAATCGAATGGAGGTTAATTCATTGAAATGACCCGTTTAAATTGTTTTGTTGCTTAAAGCCTTTGGGGGGTTAATGACCATGTCCCGGATATCCTTGGCATCATTTTACGAAATGGCCACGACCTAAGCACGGGGTGTAGGCGTACACCCGTCAGTACCTAAATAAATAATGTGGTGTGTCTATTGATCTTTAACCCGGCACGAACCGGGCTACTGAACGCATAAGGAACATGTAATTCTTTTACAAGATTATATTCAAATAATTATCCCAAGTTATAAAATGTTTGTGCCTCGTGCATTTAAATCAACTTTCTAAACCTTTTCAAAATGAGTCAGTTGATTGTATTTACCAGTGTAAATTGACGTATTTTCCCAAAAAGATTAAGTGCAGGTACTACTCGAAATAGGCTGGCTTTCTCCTTAAGCATCAATAAGAGTCTCGCAAGCTTGGATGCATTTCAGTCTGTTGAACAAAGTTTCTTTTTATTTGATCCACCTGTGGATTATTTTCAACTGTTTTGTGATACTTAATATTACAATTTTATTCGGTTGAAATGAATCTATCTTTTGCTTCCGTTGTGCATTTATATATTGTGTTGTTTGACTATAATGATATCAACTACGTCACGATACTCCCCCGCCGGGCCCACCGGTAATACGTGGAAATATCGGGGTGTGACAGGTTGGTATCAGAGCCAACACTGAGTCAATTAAACACTAGCCTTTTGTGTTTAATCTCAGTTACACAATTGCACATTCCTAAATTTTCGAGTCTAGATAAAGAACTTAGGACAAATCCAAATTGTTTTTAATTCTAACTTTGTCCTTTATATTCTTGTTGTTTCTTTCATTTGTTTTGACAGGAAATATGCCACCGAGATTCCGAAGAGGAGGACGAGGTAAGGGGCCAATCAATGCCCCCAACGATCACGAAGCTGGGCCTTCGCACCGGCGAACTCCTTCCACTACTATGAGTGCCGATCCTCAAGGAAACTGGAGGACCCATTTGGAGCCCGCTAGGCGATCTGCCTCGATTAGCTCAATGCCTCCGTATCGTCACTCCTTTGGGCCGCAATCTGAGAACGAGCCCGAGAACTCACGTCACTCCTACTTGCCATTGCAGCGATCCCTTTCGCACCATTCCTTTGGCGACCCCACTCCTGTCTTTCAGGGCCGGTTTAACCCGGCAAACTATATTCAAGAACCAGTGGGTTTTAACCCATTGGGACCAGAGGATCATTTTTCCGGCGATCATGCCATGGATATGGATGAGGACACCGACCCTGTTGAACCACCGACTGGAACCCCCACGCACCCTATTGAAGTCTCTGGTGGATCATCGTTCCATGGATCACCTTACCATGGTCCAGACAGTTACCAAGCAAGGTTCAACCAGTATGAATGGTATTTTACACCCTCTCACCATTCATCGCCTCACCAGCAGCAGCAGCAGGATCCCTCTGAGGATTCGCGTTTCGTGGCAGTCACGCCACCGCCACCACCACCGCCAGTTCATCAAGCACCTCCAGAACCACCAAGGCGTAGAAGAACAGGTGTACGAATATCCGTGCGAGAAGGGGGTTTACACTTTAGCACCCCCCATCACTCAAGTGGCAGTCACTATCCGCCACTGCATGAAGACCCACAAATGGGTGGACCTTTAAATCCAGTTTCAGAGGTGAATTCTGCACCAGTTGCACCACCACCGCCACCATTGGGATTTGGTAATCCAATACCTACATACGCCGGTTCCACGGCGTATAATCCATTTGAGCAGCCGGCTCACACTAACTATAACTATGCTGAAGCCGACCCATACCTCGTAGCGGCAAACTACAACGCCCTTCATCCTGAAGGACCATACGGAGCCCCCCGGGGAGTGGGATACCTAACTCATGGGTATCAAATACCTGCTCGACCACCGATTCAGCACCAGCCGCAGCCACCACGGTTTTCCCCACCGGAACAGGAGGAGATCCTCCAAAGACTAAGTCGGGTGGAACATGAATTTCGAGAAGAGCGTAGGAACAACTGGGGATTCCTCAAGGGCCTAGCAAGCTTACTTAAAGGAAAGAAGAAGAGGGATCATTGAATCCCTATATGTATTATTGTATTTCCTTATTTCAATCAAGTCCCTGCGTGGACTTGTCTTTCTTTAGTCCCTGCGTGGACACCTATCTTAGTCATCAGTCCCTGCGAGGACTTGTATTATCAGTTTAGCCCCTGCGTGGGCAAGTTATTCTGTTAAAAGTCCCGTTTAGGGCAATATGTACTCCTTTTAATGTTTAATGGAATGTTAAATTTAAAAATTTCATTTTTATCATTATATGCATAATATATTATACATGA